>CABFVX010000792.1:59717-95047 GCA_902151425.1 Timema shepardi
AAAAAAAAAAAAAAAAAAGACGACAAGACATACATGGTGAGTAAAAATTACCCAACTGGTATCTTCTGTATGTTTTTGGCCATGTGTACTAACCTCTCCATCTCCTGGGCTTCCCTCATGGTACCAGAGTCCGCCTGGAGCACACCCTGTATGCACTTGGAGAGGTCACGTAAGTTGAACACATAGTGTGACTTGGCCGGCGTGGGAAGCAGGTCCTTGGCGATGCGGTCGTAGATCTCCACAGACGCGTTCACTATCGAGTCGCCGATATCCTGCACGGCCGGTGAAAAGTCTTCCAGGAAACCTCGCATTATTGACTATCATGGTAGGAAGGAGTGGGGGAAGAAAGAATATCTGTTATTGGACTGTAACTAATTGGACACAAAGAATATTTAAGGATACTACAAATAAGCTTCAAAAACTTCGTTTTGGCTTCAAAAATTTGAACCTGAGATTTAATAGTCCTTTTAAGCCTGCTTTGGTGGCCACATGGTCTAAGGCATCACTCTCATGTTAGACTAGACTGTCAATGACAGGGAGATTGGGGTTTTAATCAGGATCGGGTGTAATGAGGGTGGTTTCTCCAAAAATGGTTTTCCACTTATACTTCATACAAATGCGGGTACACTTAATCCAATTTGACCCTTCTCACACCTAACTAACTAACATAATTAGTATATATGGGTAACACCTGAATAGGTTGTAAGACGTGTTGGTAAAAAAAAAGGCACTCTGTAATAATAACCTTGAATATGACCTTGAGTGTAGTCTCGGTGGGGGATGATATGAGCAGCATGGCAAAGTGTCGCACAAAGCGAGGGGTGAGAGGGTTTCTACCCCCACCAGGCGGGGCACAGGCCGCTGTAATGATAACGTCCTGAATGTCCTTCCAGAACAACTTCTCCCTGTCATAGAGACCGTGGAAGTCGAGATACTGCCTGAAAAGTTAGTGGTGTTGCATGAGAGTATTGCAGGGTGTGTTGAGGGGTAATGGAGGATAATTTGAGGGGATTGGAGGCTATGCTGAGGGAACCTGACGGTATGTTGAGAGGACTAGAGGGTATGCTGAGGGGTATGGAGGCTATGCTGAGAGGACTAGAGGGTATGCTGAGGAGTATGGAGGATAAGTTGAGGGGAGATTAGGGTATGATGAGAGATATTGGAGGGTTATGTCAAGGGAACTGGAGGGTATGTTAAGGGGATTGGAGGGCATGTTGAAGGGATTGGAGGAGCATGTAAAATTCTGTAAAGCGGAACATAGCCTTTTTTAACTTTCAAATGCATTTAAAATCCTAATAATATGTTCACACTATCATATATAAAGTGCACAATAGATCCTTCAACCGAATTAAAACTAATGGAACTTTTGAATGATCATTTAATAGTTTTCATCATTCAATAATCGATAGTTAAAATTATTCAATAGCACCTATCACACCTGTCACAAGAATGAATTATCAACATAAAATGGCAGCTAAAGCCATTCACTGCCCATATCATGCTAAAAAATGCCAGAAGAGAGAGAAAAATAGTGAAAATAGTGAGCACGTATATAATTGACAACTGCTGCATTAGTGGAATCGCTGGAGTAGAGTGACAATATTACCAATATTGTAACCCCAACTATTCTACTGCCTCAATCCAAGGGGTGCCCCGTGAGGAACCTACCTGAGCAGCTCTATGGGTGGTTGCGAGCCGTATGTGTCCAGTTTGGGCATATTCACGTCGTCAACAAAAAGAATGATCTTCTTCCCAGCAGGAGCCCCCAGGAGAGTCCTCTTCTTCTTCTCCAGCTTCATCTCGAGAATCTCTTGGGTTCGTGAGCTGGTGGTCTGCGCGGAGAAGTTGAGAGCCACCGGGATGTAGCTTCCGCCTTGTGCCAACCTCATCAGCACCTCCTTCGCTATCACCGACTTACCCACTCCTGCATCAGAGGGGGAAGGATTCACAATTATAAGGGTCGTTGGCATCCCGGTATCAGAGGGGGGAGAATTCACATGTATAAGGTTGATGGCACCCCTGTATCAGATGGGGAGGGTTAACATTTATAAGGGTGGTTGGCACCCCTGTATCAGAGGAGGGAGGGTTCACATGTCTGATGGTGGTTTGTACCCCTGCATTAGATGGGGAAGGATTCACATTTATAAGGGTAGTTGGCACCTCTGTGTCAGAAGGGGGAGGGTTCACATTTATAAGGGTGGTTGACACCCCTGCATGAGATGGGGATCATTCACATTTTTTTAAGGATTGTTGGCACCATTGTATCAGAGGAACAAATCCTGGATATCTCAATGGTAGCGCATTGATTTTCTAAGCCAGAGGTCTCGGGTTAGATTCCTGCGTCCATCTGTCATTTTCTAATTGGTGAATATACCTGTGAGGCCAGTCAAGATGACAGGCCTGGTGAATATACCTGTGAGGCCAGTGAGAAGGACAGGCTTGCTGACAGACATGAGCCTTTCTAGGATGTAGCCAAACCTCACGGTATCGGTGGTTGGGACCAGCATCTCAAAGAATGGCACATTCACGTTGTATGCAAACGTTGGTATGATCTTGTCCCAAACATCCAGATGTTTGTTTGCTATGTTCAGGTACAAGTTCCACAGCTCGCCTGTCGATGGGAGCCTGTTGGAGAAAATGTATCCCACTGGGATAAGGGCGTTGTTTTATAAATAAGTCATATAAGTTACCGAAACCATTTATTCATTTCTCTTAAACTTAGATTTTAAATTTTCTAAAAACAACCATAGTTCACTGTTTCGTTTACACTACTGAGTGTGTTCTATTTGAGCATATTATTGGGAAGAGGTGGGATGTGTACCACTTTTACCATCTGCTAAATTCTGGTATATATTTTTTGAATGGTACTTGTAATCTCTAGTCCCATAGATTGAGTCATTTTTGGTTTGATGGGTGATTTGCAAGAACGAGAATGAATGTTGATTAGAGTGTGAGTGTATTTGTGATAGTGTAACTTGAGTGTCTAGACTAGAGATGACAAATCTATGGCATGGATACCCCTAGGTGGCACGCTAAAACGATTTAGGTGACAAACCAACATGAAAAAAAAGCCATTAATTAAACCTTTTCCCAACATAGTATATATTCTTTTGAGGTCAATAATATTTTTTTATTGTCATTCAATGTCATGTCAGAATGAGCTTTGTTAAGTAAACGGTTAGATATCGTCTAGGGTCATACTAAAAGTGGAAATGTAGGGAACGCTAGTTAAAGGCAGAATTTTGCAGTTTTTATATAAAAAAAAGTTTGTTAAAAAATCAAATAATTCTCCAATAGAAACAGTGAGTTTAATTTTACCCAAATAGTGATATCAACATTTCTTGAACATCTGTCAAGGGGGTTCAGAATTTAATGAGAACTTTTTCTCTTCATTTAAAAAGTTTCTCATCTAATACCACTATGCTCATGGTGGATATTCAACAACTGTTGATATTACCATGAGAAGAAAATTAAAGTCTATGTTTCTACTGAAGAAATATTTTATTTATTTTGGACAAAAAAAAAAGTGTATCTATAAAACTGAGAACATACATACATTCCCGTTTAAGTGTCTCTTGAGTGCTGTTGAAGACAAAAGTGAAAAACTGAACATAAATATCTTTGCTAACAAAATACAACATGTTTCAAACTATTAAGGAATAGATTATGTTTAATATACTATATCTCAATAAGTCTTTGTTTTCCCCCTAAATCTGTTTTATTTTTGATGTTTTTACAAGTTACTGAAATTATATTGCCTAAGACACTCAATTTGACAATTTAATAAATTATACTTCTTTAAAATTCAGGCATTGTTAAAATATTTACAATTTTATTTGAGTTATTCATTATATTTCATAATATCCAACAAGTTTTGATTTTAAATACTCGTTTAAAAACATAAATAACGGGTTGCACACTAGCCTGATTCAAATTTCAGCTAGTCCTTAAGTGGCACACTGGTCGGAAAAGTTTCGCCATCCCTGATCTAGCCTTAGCTCTTCTCACGCTCTGACATCCTTTCTTGGAAAATTGACTGCGCACTTCTCAACTTAGCCACTGAAAGTACACTAAAACTTCACTAGCACTCAACCAACACTAAGCTAGGCACTTGCACACCACCCTAAAGCTTGATTCACACGTTCATCGAAAAGCAGAATCTGCCCTGAGTAGCGAATCAATTCCCTCGCTCTATGTTGACCCATGATGCATTGCAAGGCTAACTTAAAACAACTGATATCGAAATATTCTATTTTCTAGTGGATAAACCTATATTTTAGATCATTATACTTATGGATGTTTTAAAATTATAATTCTGTGTCATGACACAATTCAATACATCGAGACACACGCTTTACATTAACAGGTTATTTCTAATTTCCTCACAATGACCAACGATGGTGTCTGCTAGCTTCTGGCTGTACAGCACACACGTTGTCAAATGCGCATGTGCACTGATTTGAGATAGTTGGTTCTGAGATTTGATTGGTTCTCTCATGCCGAACATCTCAGGAAGAGTGGATGAAGTAGAGATAAGTTGAACCTTAGCATAACAGCTCATATCGATGAGGTGGAAATCTTGTGATTGGCTTAGAGCTCGTCACGAAGCCATGTTTCTGTTACACGCTAGTTTTACGGCGAGTGTGTGAATCTACAGCAACACTACACTATCACTCAAACAAAACTAATACTCACACTAGCATGGCATTCTAACACTATACTAACACTATGCTAGCACTCAAACAACACTAAGCCCTCACACTTACATACCACCCTAACACTATACTAACACTATGCTAGCACTCAAACAACACTAAGCCTCACACGTGCATACCACCCTAACACTATACTAACACTATACTAGCACTCAAACAACACTAAGCCCTCACACTTGCATACCACCCTAACACTATACTAACACTATGCTAGCACTCAAACAACACTAAGCCTCACACTTCCATACCACCCTAACACTATACTAACACTATGCTAGCACTCAAACAACACTAAGCCTCACACTTGCATACCACCCTAACACTATACTAACACTATGCTAGCACTCAAACAAACACTAAGCCCTCACACTATGCTAGCACTCAAACAGCACTAAGCCTCACACTTGCATACCACCCTCTGTCACACCTTCATGCCAAGCTGACCTAGCGTCGTGGTGCTCCTCGAACTGTCCCCGGACAAACACCTCAAACATCTCCCTCGAGGTGTCCGTGATGTTACCCCCCAAGGACCAGATGTAGGAGAACACAAAGGCCTGGCAGAGGAACGTCTTGATGCGTCCCGTGTCTCCCTTCCAGTCCATGTTGTTCTCTGTGGCGAGAAGTATCAGACTCTCCAGGAGACTGCACAACATGGCTGCCTTGCTTACGTCCACCTGCAGGTGCCTTTATTTTATTTTAACTTTATTTGTGATACAGTATTTAACATGTACTTTCAAAAAATACCGTTAATATTAGCACAAAACTTAGAAACTTAATTAAATACAGAACAGACATAACACCCAGTCCTCCAGCCCTCAATTCAATATTGTGACAGGAGAAACCAGCAATTCAACAATTATAAATATTTCGGCCATGTTAGGAATCAAACCCAGGACCCTCAGTTCTGTATACAAACATGCTAACAACAAAATCAAGATTTCTTAAACCCACTTTAGTGGCTGCATGGTTTAATGCATCACTCTAGTAATAGAGACTTGGCTATCAATGACAGTGAGATTGGGGTTCAAATTACGGTCGGGTTTACTAAGGGTGATTTTTCTTAAATGGTTTTATCATTCTCTTTACACTAAAATGTGGGTAGAACTCCTCTAAAATTCAGCCTTTTTCTTCCTAACACATAAATATAATTAGTATGCATGTATAAAACCTAAACAGGTAGTAAAATGCGGCGCTTAAAAAAAATATTTTTCAAACACTTAGAGAGCCATCATCACAACTCTATGCAATACTCGCAAATTTAAAAATGACACCTGGACAATGGAATAAAACCTGGGACCTTTGGCTTAGCGCGGCAATGCTCTATCACTGCCAGCATTAAGCTAACCGGTGGGTCACCATTGGTTGTGGTATAGTGAGTGATAGCTTTAGACCCTAAATGGTGGTAAATCATATCACTGGATTTTGTTGGATAAAAAGTTATATCAGTTTAAAAAGTTGGGAAATAATTTTATTTTTTATTTTTATAGAGATTGTAGCAAATTAACTCAAACTTGACTAGATAAATTACAGCCAAATTTCTTGTTTTTAGCCTTTAAATATTTGATTTTGGTTACAATATCAGCAACAGTTCAAACACATATATTTTTAATTTTTCTTTACCAATGATGTTTGAATAAGGAAAATAATAGTGTAATTTGTACAATTTTTTCCTGATAACTTCAAGCAAAAAAGGGTATCGGATTACATATGCTACTGAGTTAATAAATGTATAGTTTTGACATCATTAATGTTCATTAAAATTGACCAAATTGACCAATTATTTTAAGAGTTTATGGTTTTTGTTTTTGTATTATAAATGTATATTAAACGTAAATAAATTAAAAAGGTAAATCCTATCTTTACTTGCTGTAATGTAACAGGTAGATAACATTGCTAAAGAGATACAATATTATTTAGTAATAAAACGATATCTGCTATTAACGACAATAATATTACCTGGTTAATGGCAAAGTCACAGTTCCTGCGAATAAAATGAAAGCCAGCTTCTACGTAATCCTCAAACAGAACAAGGATGTACTTCTTTAGCTCCTCTGGAAATTCGCTTCTAAACCGCGCCATCCACGACTGCACGTAGGGCAGCCACTGTAGAGAGAGAATACAGCATCGTGAAAATATGAGTTCAAACCCCAGTTGGGGTGGATTTTAGTCTTCAGTGTTGTATAAAAAAACAGAAAATGTTATTTTTAGTTTTTGCTAATCGTACTTGTTTCACTAAGTGCCTTAATTAACAAAATAAACATTGTGATGTCCACAAAAACTTGGAAACTATTAATGTAGCAAGTAATGATTTTTTTTAAACTGCATCAAATTACTTGTTTGGGTTATCCACATATTTATTATAATACTGAGCTAAGAATGAGGAAGATTGAATTTAGGGGAAATATACTCACATTTGCGCGAAGAAAGTGTAGAAAGCCATATTAGAAAAAAGAGCCTCATTACACCCGACCAGGGCTTGAACCCTGATTAACCCGTTATTGACAGTCCAGTCCATAGAAATAGTATTGGCTTGGAACATTCGACCACTGAAGTGAATGTCATTCTTGTCGCTATCGATAGTGATATTGTTGTTATTTTGTTATTTCCAATTTTATTTTTAAAAATGATGACAGGAAAGAACACCCTCTCCCTCAAATTTCTCAATGTGCCTGGAAGGGATTGAGCCTATTTGCCCCAAAAAACTGTAGTAATAAAAAATATTTATATGTACACTCTACAGTTATGATGGCTTGATTGCATACAACTGATAGTTCCCAGGTCTATAACCTACCTTGATCACCTCAGAGTTAATGTAGACTATCCTGGGACTCTGCCCTACCTTAATTTCCTCAGAGTCAATGTAAACCATCCCGCAGCGGCTGACTGTGGCCGGTGATGCTTGAGACAGGTCCTGAACCTCGAACACCATGTGGATGTAAGGTGTCAGCTTGATCCGCTCCGAGTTGGCCAGGCACAGCGTCTTGTTGTCATCCAGCACGGTGTTCATGTTCTCGATCCACACCGCGTCCACAGGTCCATCACAAATCACCCACTGGTGGTCGTCCGTCGTGCACTGCACAGTCCGCAGGGGGAGAATTTGGTGTTAACATTTTCACTATCCAACAATTTGCTAGCTTTTTTTTATTTAAGTTTAGTAATTATGTTTCACACTCCGGTCGCTGCATGGTCCAGGGCAGTGTTTCTCAAAGTGTGTTCCTCGGACCACTGGTGGCAGCTTATCAAGTGGTCCATAGGATCCCGGGAACTTTGGCAAGAATAATGAATTAAAGAATGTTGATCACATATATTACAAAAATTCGAAGTTTAAAATATTAAATAGGAAATATCAAAATTATACGCTATTCCATTCCTCAGTAGACACGTCAAATATAAAAGAAAGATTATACCAACCTTAAGTACACAATTTGAACAATTATTTATAAAAAATTATGAGGTTTAGTATCTAAAAAATAGATATAAAAAATCTATTACTAGCCCGTATGATATTTTTGTTCAACATTTCACCTAGTTAATTACATTTTCTCTTTTATCTATAGTCGTAAAATGAATTGCCTTAAAATAATGTGTTTCTTGCAAAACTTTCAAACAACCCCCTCTCCCAGAGCCCAGGTGGTCCCCCAGTACACGTCACTTATATTTGGTAGTCCTCCATCACCAAAACTTTGAGAAAAATTGATCTAAGATATCTAAGATGTCACTCTCGCAGTAGACTAGACTGCCAATGATAGGGAGATCAGTGTTCGAATCCTGTTTTGGTGAACTGAAGGAGGATTTTCTTAAATGGTTTTCCCCTTTTGCACCATGCAAAGTGTGGGTACACTTCCTTTAAATTCAAACTTCCTCATCCCTAGCACATTAGCGTTATTAATACACAAGAGTATAAGCTGAAACAGGCGATGAAAAAGTGGTGAGAAAATAAAAATCATTATGCACAATAATGTAGTTGTATGTTTTTATCGGCAACGTGGCTTACTACCAGTTCAAGTTATACTCTTATGTACTAATTACACTTGGTTTTAGAAATAAGAATGGATATATGTATAGAACATGTACCCGCGTTTGCGTGGAGGGAAAGTGAAAAATCATTTTAGAAAAATCAGCCTCAGTACACCCAACCAAGATTGAAACCTCAATCTCCCCGTTATCAGCACTTTAGTCTACTGCAAGAGTAGCGCCTTTATACCATGCATGAATTGAAGCAGGTACTGTGGCTGTTAAAAGCTTAATTTACAAGGTAGGAAGGAGAAAGATATTTTAGATTAAATGCACCTACTTTATCATGGAGACAAGGTGATAAATCACATGTGTAAAGTCACTCCTTAGTACACTCGGTCAAGATTCAAATATTGACCACCCTATCACAAGAAGCTAGTGTTTCCCAAACTTCCGCCAGTTGTGCACCCCTTTTAGGGCCATGTCCTAACCAACAGACTCTTTCCAGTATTTAATAGAAAGAAAAAGGGAAATAAATATCTGCTATC
The DNA here is from genome assembly GCA_902151425.1 of Timema shepardi. Lineage (NCBI taxonomy): Eukaryota > Metazoa > Arthropoda > Insecta > Phasmatodea > Timematidae > Timema > Timema shepardi. The sequence continues at coordinate 68,935 of CABFVX010000792.1, forward strand.
TTGTAAAATATAATTGTTCCAAATGTGGATAAAGCTTTAGTGGCCTATTTTTAGTTCATCTGTTTGTCTGTGTGTGTGTGTTTGTTTATGTGAGATGCCCAGCCAAATTTACAGCATGCCGAGATCTGAAATTTTTAACATAAGTGGACAGAAGGGTGTTCAAATACACCTCGAAGCCAGATTTTTAATTTTTAATTTGGTTTTTAACTAAGTTATTTTTAACAACTTTATGAATAAAATCGTTTTTATCTGGCTTAGAATGTTTCAGAGATACGGGCACTATGGGCGTGGGGGCTTATATAATTCTTATACTATAGTGGGTCATGAGCAATGCCATGCAGGATTGCTAGTTAACTATAAAAATAACTATAATAATAAAAAGTAAGACTAATAAAAGTGTTTGGTCTCTTTTAAAAACATTTAAATAGGTCGTGTATAATAAATGATTGAAGTCATCATTATAAATACTATTATTATTGCAAATGTGGTAAAAATAATTACCACAATCCAATACTAGGATTGTTTGTGAAGTAATTGGTTATTGCTAAATATATTTACCACTTTTTATCAGCAACACTGATAACCTTAAGATAGAAAATCCTTAAAAACTGTAATTAGTAGGTACACTTAACATTAAAATATGATTGGATGATCTTTTTATTAAAAATAAATCCTGGCCTATAAGGGTTTTATGCTTTAAAGGTTTGTACTTTGTAGTAAATAGATTTACCACATCTAAGATACAATTTTAGTACAATATTAGTCCCGGATGACCAAAGGTATGATGGGCTTATGAGGTTGAAATTGAAGGGACCATCTTTTGACAAGCTGGCAAAAGCATGGACTATTGAAACGTGGAGGGTGAGAGTAGTATGTGCTAAACTGCTGAAGGCAATGAATGGAAGAAAAACTGATATTCTATGTGTATGTGGAAATACAAAGGAGAAAATGTGTTGATGACTAGTGATGGTAGCATGGCACTGTGGTCAAGTATGGATGACTGGGTAAGGGGAAATCTGGGAGTAATTTGAATCCTTAGCCCGACAGAAATGCTGTTTTTGACAAGGTATAAGTTGGTGTCATCTAAGGGTACATGTGACAATCTATATTAATAGAATTATATTGGTTGTTGGTTATGTCCCAGTGGAGGGTGATGATGAGATTGTAAGAGCAAAGTTTTGGAATGAGCTCATTGAAGTCTTAAATACTTTTGAAGCAGCGGCCGAAAGAACTATCTTGTTTGGAGATATGAATAGATGGGTGGGTACCCAAAGAGAGGAGTCAGAAAGAGTGTTAGGAAGGTAAGTAATGACAGGGTTAACAAGAATGGTATTGAGTTAGTCAGTCAGTGTTTGTAAAAATGTTTATTTGTGTCAAATATATGGTTTAAGCACAAATATGTTCACTTGTATACATGCTAATGGGCGATTGAAGATCGATTATTGAGTTTTTGGTGTATGGTGATAGATTTAGAAGTTTAGTAAAAAATACTAGGGTTGTGCGTGGAGCTGAATGTTGAACAGATAATTTTTTATTGGTATCAGTAGTTTAATTAGGTAGGAATTTGATGAAAAAGCAGTGAAAGAATATTAAGCAAGTAAGAGTGAAAGTGGAAAAGTTGCAGGATACAAGTGTGAAAGTGCAATATGAAAGATTGCTGGGCAAAAAATTAACTTTACAGGAGCATGAATGGAATGTCGAAATAAATGTCAATGATATAGAAAGTACTTGGAACAGAATAAAAGAGGATGTAGTTGAGTACACGAACAATGCGTGTGGATCTGCGGTAGTGGGAAACTTAAAAAGAAATGCATGGCGGAATGAACAAGCTGTGTGAGAAAAGAAAGAAGAAAACAAACGAACGGTTGCTGTGAAGCGTGAAACAAAATGTAAGAAATTGTGGAACATGTACAACGAGAAATAGATTAATGCAAGGGAAGTAGTAATAAAGAATAAAGAGAAAATTAAAATAAAACCATGAGAAAGAATGCAGAATGATTTTGAGGGAAATAAGAAGCTGTTCTGGAGGTGGGAAAAGATAACAAAACAAGGAATGTAAGGAAAGACCTATGAAATTCAGAATGAACGTGGTGAGGTTGCATGAAGTGACTGAGAAATGTATGGTGTTAAGGAAAAGAGTTTACTGTGCATTCGTTGATGTGGAGAAAGCGAACGATTGAGTGAAAAGGAGTATGTTATGGAATGTTCTGAGAGAGTATGATGGTGTGGATGCATTGTTAGTAAATGCAAATATGGTGGTGTATGATGAAAGTAAAGCGTGTGTTAGGGTTGATGGAGCTTCTAGGGAATGGTTTGTTGTTGAACAGGATGTTACACAAGGTTGTGTTATGTCTTCATGTTTGTTTAATGTATTCATGGATAAGTATAGGAGGAATAATCGTGAGGACGCGGTTGGTACACAAATGGACAATGTGGATGTGAGAGTTCTCTTATATGTGAATGATGCTGTATTAATGGCTAAGAACGATTTTGATTTGCAGAATGCATTCATCATTTGAATGTGGTTACAGTCAGAATGGATCTTTGTATGAATATCTTCAAAACTAAGGTGATAGTTTTTTAATAAGGACGAATCAGGAAATGATTGTCAGCTTAGTATAAATGGAAAGCTGTTAGAACAAGTGAATGATTTTGTGTATCTGGGCAAAATGTTCTGTAAAAATGGAAGGACATATGATGATGTCGGCAGACTTGTGATTGCATCTCGGAAATTAGTTGACTGTATGTGGACTATTGCAAAGAATGAAGTAATATCAAAAGAGGCAAAGATGGCAGTATATAAAAGTGTGCTGAGCTAACATTGTTTTATGGATGTGAAGCATAGATTTGTCAAGAGAAACACAAGAGCAAGATGAATGCAGTTAGAATAAGATATCTAAGAAATGTATGTGGAAAAACCTGTATGAACAGAGTCAGTAATGAATGATTTGTGAAGGAGTGCAGATTGAAAGGGAATTCAATAGGTCAATGTGATAGAAGTGTCTTACGTTTATTTGGGCATGTTGAGAGGATGATGGTAGATCAAGTGACGAAGCAAATATATAAAGTTAGAGAGTGTGGATCAATCGGAAGGGTTATGCCATGTAGGACACGGCTAAATGTTGTAGAAAGCTGTCTGAAAAAGAGTGTATGGATGTTGTTGAAGCAAAGGGAGTATGCAAGGATAGGATAGTGTAGAGAAAGTTAATGAGGATGGATTAAGTACAGAGTAGTTTCTTTCTGAGCTATATGCACAGTTTCTTGCCTATCCTGCAAGGGAATGGCGTGGTTAGATATATGGTATGAGTACAGTATGTATGAATATAAGATACAATATCGTCTGAACAAGCTGAATGAATTTAGCCCTTTTTGGATATCCCACTGGTAGCCATGAAGGACTTCTCTAAGAAAATTACCAAGTCTAGTAACCATTGATTGTATAAAAGAATTTACTTTGTGGCAAACCTGACTAACAACTATCATTGATGTCTATTTCACTTTTGTTTTCAAGAATTTTGTCACATTTTAATTCTTTTACTGGTTAGTGTATAGTATTTGTTTAGTTTACTTTTATGTATGTTTAAGAAGTTGCTTACTATATTTATTTTTGCGTGACTGAGGGAAAGAAAGGCTTACAAAAGCCCATTACACTATGCCAAGGTGAGTGTTAAATTGTTTATTAGGAATTTTACTATAACAATATATTTTTGGATTCATTAAACGGAGTGGTATGTTACGTACCTCTGGAGGTACGCATACCATGGTTTGGGTAAAAATACCTCAGACCAAAAAACTATCAATGAGGGGGATTTGTAAAGTTAATGGATGTACTAACATTAAATTAATTTAATAAAACGGAACCATTTGACCTATTTTATTGAATATATTAAGCATCCATAAAAATAATTAGAGTACATTTTCCATCATTAAAATATGTGATATTAAACTCAATATTATAATTGTTTTCACAGAAAAAATATAAAATAAAATGTAGACTCGTTTAACTACATTGTCAAGAAACTTGCAAATCACTGAACAAAAAACCATTGTAAGTAGATGTCTTTTAATGAGGATCTGGTTGAGTCATGAGACATGCCAAGCATACCTGAACGGCTAGACGCACCATTATCCCTAGTAGTCCATCCTTCCATTCCAGGGTGAAGAGGTTCACTTCCCCGTACAGCTCTCCCAAAGTCACTGATTTAGGGTTCATTATGTAAGTGTGCACTGGCCTGTAGTAAGGACCCTTCACTTTATCAGCATGGAGCTTCTCTAGAGCACTTTTCAGCACCTTAAGAATAATATTAAAATAAATTAAGGTCTACATACTTTCTACTATTTTTTTATTTATTTTTAGTGAGTCAGAGTTAAATTTAAACCTGTGCCTGCCTAGTTTCGAGATTTAAAACCCTAATCTTAATCATGTTGGGACCTGCTTCAGTGGCCGTGTGGTCTAACGCGCTACTCTTCAGTAGACTAGACTGGGATCATTTAATACGGGTAGTAAATTAGAAAATGACACCTGTACACGGGAATAGAACCAGGATATTTGGCTTAGCACGCTGATGCTCTATCACTGAACTATCCGAGAACCATGCCGTGCTCAGGGTCATTCCCCTATTGGTGAAAAATATCAACAACCCTTCTTTTTACATGTGTCCTAACATTATTTACCAATTTCCCCCTTTTTATGATAAAGACAAAGTATATTTACCGTATTGGCCCAAATATATTACAGCCTCGCACATAATACAACCTTAAAATTTTGAAGGTGTTCTACATGAAAAATAAAAGGTATACAGGTTGCACATATAATACGATTACAGTTTTTGTAAGGACATTTTTAGGAGATAAACACCTAACTATATTTGGGCCAATAAGGTATAGTTGTTTTTAAGGATGTATAGAAAGGTGTCACTCTTTCACAATCATCCACATAGATGCCCTGTGCATTACCCCACTTACGTTGAGAACCGTAGTCTTGCCCCCACCCGTGGGCCCCACCAGCATCACCCCGTGTCTCACAATCATGGTCTCGTGAAGCTGGATGACCTTGGTGATCATACACCCCTCTGGTTGCAGCTTTTCCTGCACCATGACAGCGATGATGGCTTCCAGCAGGACACCGTAGTCCTGCTCCGGGATCGTCACTCCAGGGAACAAGTCGTTCAAGATGCCCTGGGACACGTTTATCATCAGGAGCTACCACATTTCCTGGGGCAAGTAGTTTGATAGATGCACCTATTCTATATCAGGTAGTGGGTGACAAAATAACTTTGGTTTCTGGGTATGGTTTATCCCCGTTGGCGCTGAAACGGGAGGTGATGAATCAACGAGATACTGTCCCCCTGAACCCCTCTTTCCAGGTAGCACAAGAGAGAGTAAGAGGAGGGGGAGTGCAAAGATGTGTTTGACAAAATTGAAATATAGTTTAAAGAAAATTAATAACTGTCCCACTAGCAAGTAAATGAAACTGTTAAAACATGGCTGAAGGTTTGATGATGATATTTTGTTCAGGAACTTTTTCCTATTAGTCAAAAGAGTGGCATAACAAAAATTTGAGCTGCCTTTTTGTTTATCACCACATATTACTATCCATTCGGTTTATGTGCATATTTGCTAATTACGTTAATGTATGGCTAGATTTCAGCAATGAATGGGTGCTGAAGGAGTGTGGTTTAAAAGGTAATCAAATAGGTCTGAAAGAAGCATCATAGGGTGGTTTGGGCATGTTTAGAGGATTAGTGTGGATGGAGTGAGAAGCAAATACAGGTTGAGGCAGAAAGTGTTGGCACATTTAATAACGCTATATCTTTACTATTTTAACTATTAAATGCTTCAAATTAAACTTAAAATAACAACAAAATTTTGACAATTTTCTACTGATCCTTATTCACTGTTTAAAAAACAATGCCCTTAAGATGGCCACCATTATATACCATAAGCTATTGTATGCGCTTCTCAAATTTGGATATGACTTTGCTCAGTGTCTCTTGTTGAATTGCTTTAGCTTTCACCACAATTATTTAAGTTATTGAATTGTTCTTGAGCAAGTTACGTAAACATGACTCTTTAACATGCCCCATAGAAAACAGTCCGGAGACGTTATGTATGGTGAACGTGATTGCCAAGCGATGTCCCCTTATCTTGAAGCAAGGTTCCCAGGAAACATTTTGCAAAGCACCTCCATTAATGTTCAACCTTTCTGAACCCTGAATTGTAAAGCAAGGGAATGGATACCAATATGTGGTTCCAGCAAAATGGGGCAAAGGCCCACACAGCCCGAACATCGACCTACTCCAAGGCCCGACTATTCTCCGGCCAGCCGCCCAACTCCATCACAACCCAGGTGGCCGGCACAGACTTTTTCTTTTGGGGCATGTTAAAGAGTTGTGTTTACGCAACTCGCCTAAGAACAATTCAAGACATTAAAAAAATAAAATTGTGGTGTAAGTTGAAGCAACAAGAGACAGTTCTCAAAGTTTTGTGTCAAGTTTTGAGAAGTACATACAACAATGTATTGTAAGTGGTGGTGGCCATCTTAAGAACATTGTTTTTAAACAATGAATAAGGGTATGTAGAAAATGGTCAATCCTTTTTTGTTATTTTAAGTTGAATTTGAGCATTTAGTAGTTAAAATAGCAAAGACATAGTGTTATTAAATATGTAAAGACTTTCTGCCTCAACCAAAATATGATAGTAGAGTGTTTGGATGAAAAATAAGGGGTAGCCTATGTAAGACGTGGTTAAATATTGTAGATGAATGTATGAAAATGAGAAACATTTAAGAGTTTAAGAATAATAGAGCATGTATAACTCAGCAAGTGTAGGGAAGTGAGGAGAAGGTAAGAAATAATGGATAAAGTGGAAGTTTTTTTAGCTTTATGCACAGTTTCTTACCTACTTTGTAAGGGAATGGCGGGATTAGGTATGTATGTATATGTAGATCAATGTTTTAGATGGATTTCATAAGGAGTGTGACCACAGTTACGTGTAGGGATAGTTTAAAACCGTTTAGGAAAAAAACCGCCCTTAGAGCTCCTGATTGGGATTCAAACCCAGATATCCTTATCATTGGCAGTCCAGTCTATTACCAGTATTAAACCATTTGACCACTGAAGCGGGCTTTCAATTAGATTCGCATTTGAATTGCAAACAAATTCAAACCAAACCATTATATTCAAATAAATGAAACATCGTTTGAAAATACTTTTAAAATAAGATCTAGAACTTTTAACCAAAGATCCAGAGTTCAATTCTCGAATCCAGGCATAATTTTTCAACTACATTAAATAAGTTGACAAATCCATTCAATGATGGCTGTATTTGTAACCAAAGCTAATTTACATCTTTGTAATTTATATGAACTATGACATAAGTGTTTTAAAAACAAAAATTTTCACATCTAGCTTATTGTTTACATTTTGCACGTGTTTTAAGTGTGAATGTACCTTGAACAGCCCCGCATCATCCACCAAGAACTTAGGTAGGTTACTGTCCCTGAGAGCTCGGATAAGTACCACCTCCTCACTCTTGTCCGGGTTCTCTCTCTTGAGGGAGCCCGCCATGACAAGCACGCTCTTCACTGCCCTGCGAGGGTACACATGCACACGGCTATGTAACAAACCTCTCAAATAGGATAGAAAAATCACGACTACAGGAAGCTTACGTCGCCTCGATCGAGTGGACAGGATTTGAACCTTGGTATGCAGGGACAGAGTCAGCCTTGCAAGCTGACTATGGCCATCAAATCTAAGAGTGAACAACGTCCCTCAGCATGGGATCATTCTTGGATAGCTCAGCGATAGAGCATTGGTGTGCTATGCCGAGAATCCCAGGGTTTGATGTTGATGTTCAGGTGTCACTTTTCAAACATATTTAAATAGCTTTATATACACTATCTGCATGCATGCTGCATAGCTACAGTAGCCCCATGGCTTCTTTGGTGCTGACTGACAGTTCACAACTGACAACTGACAGTCAACATTTAGGTGTATACCTTAATGTGGGCCGTCAGAAGTGACAGATGCTGAACACATGTTTTTGCAGATCATATGGTTCGGCGTAGGGATATATAATTTGGTCTGGTAACTTTTCAAAGCTTTTATCTGTCAGCTGTGATCTGTCAGTCAGCACCAAAGAAGCCATGGGGCTACTGTACATATGTAGCAGATACCTGTAAATTGTATCTAGGAGAGAGAAGGAAAGTGGAGGTCATAGAAATTAAGTCGCCAGGAGAAACATCATTACAAATGAAGTAGTCCAGGTAATAGTTATTAGTTGGGCTACAGGGCTACAGGAGGTACATGAGATAGTAGAGGAAGCAAGGCTGAGAGGATATGGTCATGTAATGAGGAAGAAAAAAGAAAGAGAATGATGGGAAATGAGATATATAAGGAAAAGATTGCAAGGTAGGCCAAGAGATGGGAAGAGAAGATAGAAGCAAGTGTGCAAGTGAGAGGAGGAAGAAAGTTGGAAAAAAAGAGGAAGATGGAGGTATTTTAATTAACTGATCCAACCAGAGCCTGACAGCATTTGGTGATGGTGATGGTGATGGTGATGATGATAGTGGTAGTGATAGTAATGGTTGTGATGGTGGTGGTGGTGGTGGTAGTGGTGATGATAATGATGATAGTGATGATAATGGTAATGATTATATTAACAAAATATGTTTTAGCGATTTTCAGACACTTAACATGCCTATGTTATCAACACCCATTACTCATGTCTTGTCTAATGCCAAGGATCAGATTAAAGAATAACAATATTGGTAGTGGATTTGATGACTCTGTAGTATCTTACCAATATTATAAATGCGAAAGTTTGCGTGTTTGGATGTTTGTTACTCAATCACGCCAAAACTGCTGAATGGATTCGAATGAAACTGTGTACGTTGGTAGAGTATGTCCTGGAATAACATATATGACTATCCCCAACCTTTAATTTTAAATAATAATAAATATATGAGTATAATGTGATTGAAATTATTTAAGAATTTGTGATTTAATATTTTGTAATTAAAGTAAATAGTAATTAGTGTGACATAGTTTCATACAAATAAATAATAAATATGATGTGATTGTAGCTATGTAGTTCGAAAAAAATATGACTTCATTTATTTATTTATCTTACTAATTATGAAGGTAATAATTTAAAAAAAAAACTAAATTTATAATTGATAACTTAAATAATATATATATATATTTATTTTATTACGAAATATTTAAAAGTGAAAATTAAAACAGGCAAAATTATTTACAGCTAGAACAGAGACAAATGCATAGATATTTGAAAAAAATAAAGTTTGATTTATAACCAAAGCAGTTTAGTTAAAAAATTAAAAAGATGTTATCAATTATTGCAGGTGAAGCCGCGACGGGTAAAATCAGGTACAGTAATAAATGTGCACGTGAGCAGTGAACACCAGACCTCATGCCAAAGTCATAGTGGTCTTGTTGCGATAGCTGTTCGCTGCAGAGTTTGTACATCTGAACCATCTTGTTAGCCAGCACCTTCGATGACTCGAACCCTTCAGAGTAGAGGATCACCTCGGCAATCAGCGCTGGAGAGCAACGCACAGTTTCAATACTAACAAACATGCTGCGATGTGTTCTTTACAGGTTATATAATTATATTCTCAACTAAACTATTACAAAATATTTAATATATGTGTATCACAAACCGATGCAAGAAGGCTGTCCCCAGATCAGTCCTGTTTCTGTTAATTCATTTGAGTGAAAAATGACAACCCACTGGGAATCAAATCCCAGACCTTTGGGTTTGCGAGCCAACACTCTACCACTGAGTTATCCTAGTTCATCTTGTATCCTGGAAAAATTTTCACTAGCTGCTGTATTTACATGCACAGGTCAGTTAACATGTCCAGGTTGTCATTTTTATACTTTATTTAATTTAATTTTTAAAAAAACTAGTTCTAATTGGACCTTTGAACAGCTTCAAGAGTCAATTATTACCTCTTTGTCCAGTGGAAGCAGTGTAGAGAGTGAATTGTGTTCTTCCTTTATTAATTATAAAAGCCATGTTGTGTTTGTTCCTTTCCTTTAATTTGTTTCTATTTTTTTTTTTTTGGCACTGCGGTTTACTACTTGTTCTAGATATATGCATTTGTACTAATTATGCTAGTGAGTTAGAGATAAAGAAGATTGAATTCAAAGGGAAATTAGAGGAAAACTACCTGCACTTGAATGGAAGGAGAATGACAAATGATTTAGGAAAAAACACTATCAGTACACCAGACCGGGATTTGAAACTCGATCTCCCTGTCACCGGCATTTTAGTCTAATACGAGTGTGACATATTAGACCATGCGGCCACCAAAGTGGGTCACACCTTTTCTACTGTACCTACTTCCATATATAACAAAATGTATCTCAAAAAGTGAAAAGAGGTTTTACTTGTTGAGTTAAAATAAATGAAGAATCAAGTCTAGTTACCGTAATCTGGGACCATCATTGAGATGGGTCTGAATAGGGCCTTGAGGTTGTCTGGTAGCTCGGTGCGGCCAGCGTAGCCGGGGTTCATAGTAATGAAGGCCGCGCATGTCTGAACCAACTTGATCTCTCGCCCTTCGAACATGAACCTGCAAGAAAGCACATGATTAGCACAACAACTCCTTTGGCTTTATTAAGATAATTTAATTTTTTTTTTTTAAACATGTTTAAGCTAGCTGTTCTGGGTTTGCCAAATTAGCAATAACTTAAAAAAATATTATTATTTTTTATATTATGATCATGATCATCATAATCATGAATTGTTTCTCGCCTGTGCCCAGGTCAATTTACAAAAATGCCCTTATTTCCCTACATCCCTTCACCATTCTTTTCCGTTGATGATCAATCATTCTTCACCTCTCACTCGCATACTTAGTGTTATCTGCTTCTACTATTTCTTCCTTGGTCTCCCTTGCAGTCTTTTACCTCCATACTTCATCTCCATCATTCTATTTGGTATTATCTCCTTTTCCATACTCATTACATGCCCATACCATCTCAGTCTTGCTTCCTCTACTATCTCATGTACTGCAACTTTTGCCCTTACAACTACATTCCAAATTCTATTTCTCCTTGTGACAGCTAGCATGCCAACAATTTTAAATTGAATGGTAGTCATAATGATTCACGTGGTAATTTTGAGTTCTCTAAAATTGTCATCCAAAGTGAAAGTGCTCTGTGGCAAAGTTCAGCACCCATTTAACCCCTCCCTACCACCCCCTCTTACCCCAGCCCAATTCCTTCCCCCTCCACCCTGCACCAGCAGCTATCATTTGGGATTGGTGATGAAACAACTTGATGATGGCTGTTGTTACTACAAGTGAAATGTCAAAGAGTTGATATTTCTTCAGTGCAGTTAAAGCAAAAAAATATTTTTTAAATTCAGACACAAGCCACAAAAGCCTTAAAACTTAGGGCCAGTTTCATAATTAGTCTTAGCATGCTTCAAGTACTATAATAAATACAGGACATAAAAAAAAGAGCAAAGTACGATGCCATCTGCTGCTTAATAGAAATACATTTAGTTAACACCTACCTAGACCAGAATGCAGTGGGCTAGTTTAATATGCAAAAATGGCCCATTCCATTCTACTCTAGGTAGGTGTCATCTTGTATTTATTATAGCACCGCATTTGAGCCATGCTAAGTTTGACTATTAAACTGGCCCAGAATCTAGTTTTATTGTACACTTCATTCACCCCAAAAGGTAGCCTTATCCTGATTAATTACACTGTGATGAAGCTTATATTATAGAGTCATAGTGTAATAAGTCAAGGCGAGACTGATCCCTTTCAGGCTAAACTGAATGTACATATTAGCCAATAAAACATACCTTTGCATTTTGGCAGCCTTGGCATTCCTGATGGTGATGAGCTGCTGAGCAATGACGGACAGCACCTCTATGTCGATGCGATTGAACTCGTCAAAGCAACACCAGGCCCCCGACTGGGCCAGCCCAGAGAAGAACCGACCCATCATCTTGTAGTCGAGCCCCTCCGAGCAATTGAATACAACGCACTGGATAGCCAGGGCTTTGGCCAGGTCCTTGGTGGTCTCGGTCTTGCCTGTCCCAGCGGGACCAGCTGGGGCACCCCCTGCGAGCAAATTCATAAGGTCTTTCTCTAATGGTTATCACTTTTTAACCTGGTGTTATTTTATTTTCTTCAATGCATTTCCCTATCCGTTGGGGTTACAAGTATGTGTACTAATTACTCTAATATGCTAGGGATGAGTAAGGTTGAATTTAAAGGAAGTGTACCGACATTTTGGTGGTATAGGAGTAAAAAACTATTCAGGGGAAACTACCCTCAATACAACTAACCAGGATTCGAACCACCAACCTTATCTACAATAGTTCATTCTATTGCGAGAGTAATGCCATTGATCAATTGACCACCAAAGTGGGTTTCAACTTATATTGAAGTTTAAAGTTTATTTCAAGATTGTATGTACACTTTTACAAACACAAGAGCTATTATGTATGTCAGTGTGACTAAAGGTATGTAAATAAACTTTAGAAACACAGTAAATAAATGTCAGGCTTACTTAAAATAGAACAGCCCACTTGTAATCTAATTTATATAAATAATAGCTTTTACATTTATGAAGTCACATAAACAATTTTAATATACAATAGACTCTGAATTATTCGGGATAGTACGGAAAATTTGGTCCAGATAAAAATAAATGGATAATTTCTGTAAAAAAAATCATAGAAAAAGTGGTAAAAAATATAATTTACCTGTTATGAGATACAAAAACTCAAACTGGTAATACAAACGCGATGCACTTGCCCACTTTGACTCAAAAGTAAACACTGGATAAGTGCTTTCAAATCCTGATGAGTCGTTATGGTTGTCACTTTAGTTCAGGAATGTGTTTGCAACCTATTATTATGTACAGACGCCAGGAAGCTATATCATATGGTAGCGTGAACAGTTGAAATGTTATTAAATAATATTTTGAAATGTTATTTAAAATTACATAATTTTTTTTATTATATCGGGTAATCCACAACCTGGTTATGTTGACCCTGGATAATAGAGTCAAGTTTATTTATAAACAAAGTCATGTAATCGGTAGCTGTTACTTTTGATAGATATTATCAATACCTATAAAACAACATTTAATTAAATAGTAAAATGTTATTGTTGACTGCAAAAAAAACATGTTTGTATTTTCTAAAAGGTCCTTCCTATGAAAAGTAGAGTGTAGTTCCGTAGAATGTTACCAAGATCCAGTTGCAGGGCCCCCATGAGGCACAAGTAGCACTTGTCGGTGAGAGGCGTGATGACCAGTTTCCCTGACGCCCCCAGGTACTCATAGCCATAGATGTAAGTGGCACTGGACATGCGTGCAACACACATATTGTGCTCCTCGTCCCAGTAATAGCGCAGCTGACGCAGCCACTCGAAATTATCCCTGCCCGCACAGTATCCAATATAAAATAGACAAAAAAAATACATGAATGTTCAATTATTCTCATTTTCTGTTATCATGAAAATAGAAAAGATTTCAAGTAAGTGAATTATACTTTGTAAAATTTTAATTCACCCATTTTGGTGGAAATAAAGGGCATGCGAAGCTTTGAAAACATCAAATTGGATTTATATATTTGTTCACATTGACTTAGATTCTAAAGTGAAATTCTGGATTTAACAATTATGAAGCTTTGCCCAAAAAAATAATCTTAATTTAAAACACACATTTTTGTTTATTATTTTCATTTTCTGCTGTTATTTCCATCACATATTAGTATTCACATAAAATAAATCTAAAATAATTAAATTAAACTTTGTGATAATAACTTAATTTGTCATTTAAAGACAAAATATATTAATTATTTTTGAAATATAACATTTTGTAAATTATATTTAATACCATCATACTTAAGTGGACACAAGTGCTAAAAGATGCTGACTTATCATACATGACTTAATTAACTAGGAAGGTTGAAAAGAAATGCTGACCATTCATAACAATCTAGTTGGCCAGGAAAGGGGCCATAGTGGGATATAAAAGTCTCTTATTTTTTTACATTGGGGCTGTCACGATTTCATCGATATTGCTGGCAGTTATGCTGCCCGACGCTGGACCATAATAGACTACATATTCGGGTCATCAGTAGCACTTGTACTTAAAGGCATCTGTCGAGCCTAGGGTCCCAAGCTAGAGTACTGTAGGGGGTAAGCGCAGTGTCAGTCAATTTCATCAAGTTACTTTTCCACGAGTTTAGCCAGTTCTTTCAAGAATGCGAGTGTCCAGTCTCTATTTCTTTATCTTTCATTTATCTTCACACTCTGTATTATCTTTTAATAACTTCTAATAAACCAAAATTCATAAGACTCCATATTATTTCGAACCTACACAATTATCTTACCGGCGACCTAACCCCTCCTGCAAGCTATCCTGACAAATCAAGCGACAATACATACATTTACATAACTATGCACGGTATAGTATTTTTATCCAATACTAATTTTTTTTTTAATATTCAAACTTTGATTCACTTTCAGGAATATTCAACATTATTCAATTCGACTTCACTTTGAATTGCAAATGTGAACTTCACACATCCCTAATGAAAATCTATCATATACTTTTGTAATAAAATACTTATATGTATTATTTAGTGTTTGAAATTATATAAATATTTATAGTATAATATCTGTTTCTAGATAATACAATTTTTATAAAATATTTGATCTTTGATTCCACTTTGGTAACCTTTAACCTTTAAATTCTAACGACTTTGCACACGCCTTGCACATAATTTATTTATATGCCTTCTCCTGGGATCAAACTGAGACCTGCTAAACATATACTTGGATCCCCACCACCAACAACATTTTTCACATAAGTTATTTTAAAACCAAGTAAGCATGCTTTTATTCACTACGGCAACATAAGGGGTTGACCCACTCTGTTGATCTAATGCGCTATGCTTAAAGCATGGGTCGGCAATAGGCTGACCTAACACCCATTTTAAGATGAGCGCATAAGAAACCTGCATTGTCACAAAAAGGTAAACTTACCTTGCATTATTTGACTGTGGTACAGGCCATAAGATAGGGCCATAGTTTAATCCGTCAGGTTAAGAATGCTACCTTTCAGGATTAACGGTGTGTACGTAAGTATTGGAGGAAATATTGAATTCAAGGAATAAATACAAGATGTATAGAAAAAAAAAAATTAAAAGTAGAGTGGAGAAATGAAGGGTGATCGCGGGACTTTTGATAAATGTAAAGATCGATCGAGACCCAAAAAGATTGCCAACCCCTGTTCTAAAGCATTGCTCTCTCAATATACTTGTGTGCCGATAACGGGGAGATTGGGGTTCAAATCCATGCAGGGTGCACTGATGGTGATTTTTCCTCAACGATTCTCTATTATATCCATGCAAATGTGGGTACATTTCATCTAGATTTAACCTAACATATTAGTGTATTAGTAAATTTGTGTACCAACAAAATGAGTGATAAGACGTGATGGAAAAAAAAATCCTAAAACTATTAACAGTAGATTATTAGAGGCAATAATTTGCAAGGCTGTTTTTAAAAAATGTACCAACATTAGAGAGGAAATAGGATGGGAAAACCACAATGATAATTCGCACACATAGAAACCACCCCCAGTTGTCCCAATACAAATTTAAACTTTGAACTACCCGCCCCTGACAAAGCAGTTTATTACGAGCCTGACGGTTATGAGATTGCGACCACCGTTGCAGGGGAAATGATCATGTTAAGCAAGGGTTACTGACTCGCTGGTGACTTTCTCCCGGACGAGTTCGGTGACAATGTCTCTGGCATGGACGTCGACGGTAATGAGAGAACACAGCACCATGCGCTGCAGCTTTTCAAGGTCACCACGCACCATGGCTGCCAAGTTGTTCAGGTCCTGTCAGAAATGTCGAGATTCTTATTCAAAATAAAGATTTGAATTTGGTGAAAAATGTTCCCAATGCCAAATTTGATATTTATTTATTGGCCATGAAAGTTGTGTTACTAGGGTTGAGGAGAGTTGATGGCACCCAGGGCAAATAAAAAAATGGTGCTAATTTAAAAGTATTCTTCAGATTTTGGTTGAATTCTTATATTGGTATTAAAACTTTTTACTCATTATAGTTACAATTACAAACAAATAAAAACAAAATACACTTTTATTGTTGAAAAATAATTATAGTTTTGCTAAAATTGCTAATGAATTTGGCACCAACCCTCATGGCCTAAAGTATCATTCTTGTAATAGACTGGATTATCAACAATAGGGAGAGAAGGGCTCAAGTTTCAGTTGGGTGTACTAAGGATGGTTTTTACTCTTCCTTCACATAAATGAAGGCACACATCCTCTAAGTTCAATACATTAGCATAATTAGTTCATATGCTTATAACTTGTACAGGTAGTAAGACACGGTGCTAAAAAAAGGGCACTTAGGGCATTTGCCCCAGTTGCCTCACCCTATTCACCCCACTGGGGCATGGCTCATGTCTATCTGTGGTAAGTCATTAACACGAGGGGTGGTGGAAAGGGGAGTAGAGGGGACCCAAAATATTAAATAAATATAAGTTAATGTTTTCTGTCTTGATCTGGGATGAGGGAACAATATCTTCCTATGTTTCGACTGTAGTTACGACAGACATAATCCAGGATGGGAAATGAAACACTGTGCGAACTGTCAGATTCACCTCCTCCTCCAACAACCTTCCTGAAAGGAAGATATAACTTGACTGTCCTTAATACTTAATTGGGATTTTTGTTTAAAATCAACATATTAATGTTAAAAATTGCGAATGATGGAACTAATTGGGTTACATTTGTTTTGATGAGTTTGAAAACAGTAGGATGTAAGAGATTACTATTTAAAACAGTGTGTCAACATTGTTGTTGGCAGTTAGGCCAATTCATTGTATATATGGTTCTGTTTTAGAGATATTCAAGGCTGACAAAATAATATCTGTAATAGGGGGTCACTCTGCCCGTTTGTGGGGCTGCACGGGATAGAACACCGGACCATCGGGTACTTGTGCTGGAGAGGTACCGGGGTTTGTATCCATGTAGGAGCACTGAGTGTGTCAGGCAGGCCATCAGTTAAGCATTTCTTAACAAACAAGTTCTGTCGTGAGCTTCTAAGTAAAGTCTTTATATCTCTTTTTGTAAACTTATTATAACAGCACATTGTGTAGTAGTTATCAGAGCTATAATAAACCCTAAAAACCAAAGCCGTCTATAAATTACGAACCCATACATACATTTCACCGCTTCCTCTATTCTTGGCTGCAACCCATCCTGATAGTAGGGCCCAAAGAATGTGAAGAAGTGACAGTAGTAAATTTTTTTAAAGTTTCAATTTTATTAATTATTATTCTCAAGTTCGGCTAGGTTTTTTGGGTAGACATTTTTCCTCATATATTTCATTTCATTTTTTCACTGTCTGTATTCATATAATGCTCTATTAAACTGAAATGGTAGTTCCACATGAATCAATTATAGATAACATGTCTAGTTATTTGTTAATATTAACTCTTTGTGCAGACCAATTAATATAATTGATATTATTATTGCAGGAAACTAAAATTTACTGTAGCATTTAAGATGGAACTGGTGGTATAGTAATATATATTTGTGTCTGTTGCAGCTTTGATTAGTGGGGTCCAACTCTTACTATGCTTATATGTTATAACAGTGATAATAAATATTAGACATTTACATGTTGTAATCAACACAATGTGTTTTGATGTAACTAAAAATAATTATTACAATTACATTAAATCTTATACATCAGTTAAATGAATGTCAATATTATCAAACTCATTCCAACTCTAACTCAAAATTTGTTAAAAACTCTGTCTCCCACTTAATACAAATCTTCGCTAATCCAAACAAGATTTCACTCCTAATTAGTTCAGTATAATGAGGTTACACAGTTGTATATACATTGTTTAAAAGCAAAAACTGCTAAATAAATGTTTGAATCTAATACCGGAAGATTTTTATAAGTAAGTGGACTATTTTGGTAGAAATATTGATGGAAGTAACCTACATCAAAATTCTTGTTTTCAAACTCAACCATCTCATCGCGCTTTTCCTGATCCGTTGGAAGGTTGAAGATGGCGTGGACTTTACTGCACCACATGATCTGCGACACTGTCAGTACAATCTGGTGGTAGAAAACAACACTACATCTAACAAACATCTTTACTGTTCAGTGATAGGTTTGATATGAGCTTTGGGATAACCAATTACAAAACTTTTTTCGTGCATCCTTTCAACCTGAATTGATGGAATTGATACCTGCGAAGGATGTGAGAGGATCCATTTCTTACGAGACCTCCTTCTATGATCCTTCATAGCCATGTGCATCCTTCGACGCAAGGACCCAAACATTGAATCCTCCACTTTACCCAGCCAGTCTTCCACATTACCACGTGCCCTCAGGCCCTATGACCACAACAAGGATGTCATTATTCGATGGTCCAGAATAATAGTTTATGATTGTCTGTGTCACCTATATCGGTGGACAATTGGTCTGAGGCGTCACTCTTGCAATAGACTGGCCTGCCAATGACAAGGAAATTGGGGTTAACCACCCTCGGTAGATCTTACCAGGGTTTGAACACCAATCTACCCGTCATTGCTAGTCTAGTCTATTATGTGATGGCTTCAGACCATTTGATCAAAGATGCAGGAATTTAATTAACGTTTGTTATTTCTCTAAAACGTTTTTATGGACGTATAATGTAGAAGAAAGTGTTAATAAACATGGCAAAATGCGAATAAGGTATTTTACTGTGCCCAAAAATTAGGTTATTACTATCTAATTCAATAAATCTATTGTTGTAATATAGACATGTCAAGCACATAATTATATGGTCCAACACCTTAACTAAGTTGGTAAAGTGTGTGTCTACAAGGATAAGGATCCTGGGTTTGATTCCTGGCATGGACAAAAAAATTATAATTGGTAAAATAAAGTGATGAATTAACGGCCAAGGGTTGTGTACTGTGTTTGTTCTAGATTTAAGTTAGTCTATAATTTGTGTGCTGATATAATTGGTCATTTCAGAAAGTGCACGTTAAATACCTCAAACAAATTTTTAAAAAAATGCATACATGGGTCATTATGATAATGAACACTGTTTGAAAGGCGTTATTAAATATTTAAGCCCTATTTACAAAAGGGGGCATGTGCATCTTCTCCTTTTCATGTAAACTTAAGTAGGATATAAAACAAACGTCAATGAAATTTAAGATCGCACATCTTGGCCAAAAGTATTTAAGCTAATAGAAGTGACCATTCTGAGTTTCCTCACCAAAAA
This sequence comes from Timema shepardi, assembly GCA_902151425.1. NCBI lineage: Eukaryota > Metazoa > Arthropoda > Insecta > Phasmatodea > Timematidae > Timema > Timema shepardi. The sequence goes on from CABFVX010000792.1 coordinate 88,265, forward strand.
CCTCATTTTGGGTGCTCATAATCTATCGAACAGTATATAGGTTACTTGAATATCTTATTATAATATAAACTACCCAGAAGGGCGCGAGGACTCGCTCCCTCCCCTTACCTTTCCAAGGTTGACACTTTCCCCCTCGGGGGACACCATTGCGATGATGTCTAAAGTGAGCAGCATCATCGGCATTTCCTTCTCCTCTTCTTTATGGTCCTCTTCCTCTTTCTTCTTGATATCCTCTTCCTCTTCCTGTTCCTCCTCCCCCTGAGTTTCCTCATCAAAAGTCTCCTCCTCCACCAGGAAGTGGGAGCCAAACTCGAGCCTCGCAATTGCGTCGAAACACTTCCTGAGATGCGGCTGTACCGCATGTGGGTTCCTCGTCTGCTCAGGCAGGCACACAGGTCACGTTTAATGTCTCGACTACGTTCTCTCAAGTTCGATATATAAGCTCAGCTGGTGTTGTAACCGCCTACTGTGCTAAATGTCTCAGGTTCAGTCCTCATTATGGCAAAAAAAAATTTAAAAAATTGGTACTTCCCCTTTCAAAGTAATATATTAATGGCTGAGAGACTGAGTGTTGTGTTTGTTCTAGAGTTGAGTTAGTTTGTAAGTCATGTCAATATTAAGTCGGTTAAAAAAGTTCATACATATAAATACCTTTATCCTATTATCCTAGCAGTTAATTTAATATTTGTATTAAATTATTATTATTATTATTACTAGCATCGCGTCTTACTACCCATTATTGTTATATGCACTTACGCTAATGTGCAATGATAGGGTGATTGTGAGATGAAATAGAGGACCTACAGCTTAACGTGGGAGATCCAAACCACGGTGGAGGCCTGGCATTCCACAAATTCATAAGTTGTGATTAAGACACATCTTGTCAGAGGTGAAGGAAGGGTTTGGCAACCAAATAAATCTGTGCCGAGACCGGGGATTGAACCCCGGACATCTAGCACAGAGGTCTGACACCTTACCCCTAGACCACCAGGTCACCATTAGGATTAAAGATTTAGCATTCTTGAATAAGTAAAGATTAGGTAGATATTCTGGGTTTAATATATAAAGATTAAGTAGATATTCAGGATTGATAGATAAATAAAGATGAATTACAGATTCATATTGATGAATAAATAAAAATTACTAAAAGAATCTGGATAAGTAGATAAATGAAGATTAATTATAAGATTCATATTTTGATAATAAACATTAATTAAAGATTCATATTTTTATAAAACACTAGTTATAGATTCAGATATATAGGTAGATAAAGATTAGTCAGAGATTCAAATTTGTAGGCAAATAAAGACTAATTATAGAATAAGATTCATGGGTAATTAAAGACTAATTTTAGTTTAGGAATCATAGATGAATAAAAAATTTTAAATATTAAGATTAATAGATAAATGAAGACTTTATTAAAGATGCATATTTCAATAAATAAGTACTAATTAGAGATTCATATTTATGGTTAGTTAAAGACTAATTAGATATTGAGATTAATAGGTAAATAGATATTAAAAAGAGATTCAGTTTCTTAGATAAATAAAGACTAATTAGATATTATATTTTGAAAAAAGTATTTTCTACTTAATATTTGATTGGGTGTATTCAAGTGAATAAATTTCCCTATAGCGCTTGAAACCCCTGTTCTTTCCCCGACTAAACCCCCAACAGTACTTGTCTGCTCGAGCGAGTCTAACCTGAGCGAGAATCTCCAACAGCTCATCATTAGACAGGAAGTAGAACCTTGGAAAAATGACTCTCTTTGACTCCAAGTAGGCCTCCAGGCACTTCATGATCTGGTCCAGCAAGTCAAGGTTGTTGTTGAACGTTTCGAGAATGCCAGGGGCAGTGCACGCCTGCATAGCTAGGGGCATCTGAAAGATAAGAAAGGATCTTTGAGCCATACACGCTGGGAAATATGTTCAGTTTCTAAATAAGATTATTATATATTTTTAAGTATAAACCTATTTTAGCTTTTTGGTGTACATTTTGTTACATATGGAAGAAGTTACAGGAAAGAAGGATGAAAACACATAAAAGGGAACAAACAAACACAATATGGCTTTTACAATGTAAAGAAGAACGCAGTTCACACTTTATACATTGCTGTCACTGGACAAAGAGGTAATGGCTGCCTCTTGAAGGAAATCAATCGCTACTGACAAATCCCTTGACCTAGATTTCATTCCCTCAAAACTTATCAGGAGGGATTGTGAAATGCACAACACTATTTCCTATAAGAAGAAATTATTGAATTTGTTATTTAGAGGAAGTTAGGAAGGAAAAAGAAAAAAAGTAAAAGAAACCCCATTAAAAACATCAGATCCCTGAAAAATAAAGCAACAAAACTTTTTTTTGCCCAAAGTCTAAAAACCACTGGTTTTTATCTTCTACTCTTAAACTATTTTGAATATTCCCAGACATTCAAACCTATTCCCATTTTTCCAAGCCATGGTTCTCAAACTGTAAATAATTACATAAATAAACTCTAAATACATCAAAAAATTAGGGAACCTTGTCACAGCGACAGTACCAATTCTATCACTCATCCATGAAATAATTAAATTTCTCTATAAAGGATTGCAAGATGTTCAGCGTTATCGTTAAAAGTGTACTCTAGTCTGCTATTTCAATGGACCCCAGCGCTCTCTTGGTCAGAGATGGTATTCAAATTGTACATTTTAGTGCTTGTCCTATTCTTTTAGACCCGCCTCGGTGGCGTAGTTGGCTAACGCGCTTGTCGTGTTGAGCTCGACTGCTGAGGACGGGAAGATCGAGGTTCGAATCTCGGTCGGGTGAACTGGGGGTGGTTTTTCCTAAATGGTTTTCCACTCTCCCTCCACGCAAATGCAGGTTCACTTCCTCTAACTCAACCTTCCCAATTCCTAATCCATTAGAGTTATTAGTAATTAAAGTGTATAACCCGAACGGGTAGTAAGACGCGGTGCTAAATATTATTATTATTATTATTCTTTTAGAATGTTTTCTGAAATATTTAAAATGTTATAGATGGTAGGACTCCCCAGCTGCCAAAGACTAATAGCACCACACCCATTCATCTGTGGTTTGGATACAGTTCTCTCAGTCGTCCACCCAGAACCTCATACTTTTCAATCTTTGTTTTACACGCATCATCAAGTGATGCCCCTTCTTCGTATTTAAGGGTGACGTCCACAACACAAATCATGTTACCACGAATCAAAACAAGGTCTAGTTTTAACTTCATTCTAGAATCGGTGATCAGCTCTGGTTCATCAATAGCCTGGTGATCCGTGACAGTTTGCCAAGTGGTCCGCATATGGGACTACGGGAATATTAATAGTAAGACACAATATTGTGTTTGTTTTCTCAAAGAGTCTATAAAATTTTGAGACAAAAGTTTTCGAAATTGAATAATAACTAGTCTAAACTTAAATTATCTTTATTAAACAATCATGTAAAGAATTGTCAGATATCAATTTCAAACAAAATTGTTATAAGTTATCTATTTTCAAAAATTACCCGTCAGTCAACATTAAACTATTCTTTTTGTGGGCAAAATAAAAACAACAGCCAGAAGACAAACATGAGTTTCTGGTTACAGGGCTTATAAAATGTAAAAATTCATAAGAATCCTTGTTTATGCTTAAAGATACAAGTTGTTCTCTCTAATTAAAAAAGTGAAATAAATCAAAGGAGTACAATATTGACAAGCTGACTATGCTATACTGTACTTTATTCCCCCTTTACAGTTCAATTTTCATAGAAAAAGTTAACATTTATAAAATGCTACTACATTATTAGTGTCATTTTATTAATGGCTAATTGAAGTATCTGATGTTTCCTGGGAGAAATGTTTTTAGTTTAGTGATTGTATAAGGAAGGTAGCTTTTAATTTTAAAATTCTGGCTTTGAAAAGCACATGTTTGTGCACAGGGGCTACTGTTTTCTAATAATTTCAGAAATATGTGGCTAGTATATATTGCTCAATGCTCATCCATGATAGAAAAACTCTCCATTTTATTAATTTTGATATATATCAAGAGTGACATCAAATGACTTGACGGTAGATTTAGTATTGTTTCTAGTTGTCAGATAAGGCTCTTCTTATAAACTAAGACTGTAAAATGTGTGTATGAAACAAAGTTATATAAATATGCTGCTTGATAAACACTTTTAGAAGAAAATGTCCTGCTTCATAAATGGCAGGCAGGTAGTCTATCAAGGTGGGTGGTCCCCGTGTGCATCAAACGCTTATCAAGTGGTCTGTTATTGGGAAAAGTTTGATTGATAAACAATGTACCCAAAAGGTCACGCAGGTAACAATTACCGTGGCTGTTTAAAGATAGGCTCAAGAGTTCACACAAGCAATGATTACCTTGGCAGTCTTGCGCATGATCTCTTTGAAGGACTTGTCCACTATGAGGAACATCTTAGCTTCAGTCGGGAGCTGACGTTGAATGTCAGGGGCCGAGAAGATGGACTCCAGGTATAGCCAGCTCTGTTGGCAGCTCAACCACACGTCCTGCCGGCAGTACAAACAGACAGAGATTAGCACACAAACATGGGGCGATAGTTTAAAGGACACACACCGCCTTTGGCGTGACAGATTGCTCAAAGAGGGCCAACGGACGAGATTCAAACCTCAACCTCCTTATAATCGGTTACATGAGCAACACCTCATTTCATGCGACCACCGGTGTGCAGGTGGGGGTAGGATGGAAGGATAGGAGGGGAGTAGAGAGGGCACAACCCACCAGAGTGGTACTGAAGAGGTCCAGCTGCTTCATCCACTCGTCCACTCTGGGCTTGATGGGGCCCACATGCCTGGAACTGGCGATGGTGTTCATGTTGATGTTGCTCTCGTCCACTGTCTGCTGTATCTCCTCCACCCCACCCAGGATATACACATCCTTCATGTCCCGGTGGGGGAGCACCACAAACTCCAGGGTCTTCCACGCCTCCTCTACCTGTAAAGGGTGTCATACAAACAATCACAGTACGGTATGGAACCCATGAACAACTCCCGTGGTCTCTAATTAACTAAATCAATGTCAGTGTTTTAATGTTGTCTTTGTTATTTTGTATCTAACCCTTTTAATACTATACAACAATCTGATCGGCTTTCCAGATTTGAACTAGTTCTGGCTTTCTTTTCAGCAAGACTGCCAAGGATGGGGAGATCGAGGTTCGAATCTTGGTCGGGTGAACTGGGGGTGGTTTTCTCTAAATGGTTATCCACTCTCCCTCTACACAAATGTGGGTTCACGCCCTATAAATTCAACCTTCCCAATTTCTAGCCCATTATAATTAGTACTTAAGTGTATAACTCGGACGGTTAGTAAGAGGCAGCGTTAAATAAAAAATGAAAACATTCCCCTCTGTTATATAATGGGATAAACAGATAAATACGATAAACCAATCTGAAAAATCGCTTCATAAACAACACTTTGATGATTTTCCTTGTACAACCTTGTAAAAATGATTAAATGGTCATGACAGTCTTTGCACACAAACCCATTACAGGTGTGGCACTAAAAGGGTTGATATAGTAAAATAAAACTACCCTAAAGATGACTTATAAATTGTATTGTGGTATTTTTGTTAGGCATATTTGGCTTAGAAGTAGATGAAAGAAAGTTGTCACTCTGGCGTGTTGATTCGCAAGACTACATTCTACTCTGATCCTTGGGTGGGTACGAATTTATATTTACACTTCGTTCCCCTGTAGGGTAGCAAGCTTACCTTGCATTATTCCACTATGGTGCAGCTTATAAGATAATGTAATCCACAAAGGTATTACCTTTCAGGATAAACAAAGTGTAAGCTTGAATTAAAGGTGGATCAGATTCACTATTCTACAAATTCGAAACTTAAATTTTACATTTAAGAATCTCAAATCTCAAATTTGAGTACAAATCTTGGAAAAAATTAGGAACATAGGAGAAAATAAAAAATAATAGTATAAAATGTAAATAGTAACTAAATACTAACATTTTTTGTTATAATGCATTAATTATAAAATTCATATAGGTACATAATTGGTTTAGTTTAATTATTGATCTGTTGTCTGGTTGATAAGTTTGTCATATTATTTTTAAAATGTATTTTTAATAGAGGTATTTAAGGTGTACTTGCTGAATAAACTGATAATATCAGCACGTGACTTATAAACTGACTTAAATCTAGAATAGACGAAACACTCAGCCCTCATGATGTTAATTTATCACTGTGAAAGGGGAAACCCATGTTTCACCCTTGATAAATGTTTCAGTCAGGAATCGAACCTGGGACCCTTAACTCAGTAGACAGATATGCTTCCAACTAAACTAAGGCGTTGGACTTCAATTTAACTGTATTGGGCTTATATAGAACTCTATAAAAAAATAAAAATTTGAAAATGAATCTCAAATTTGATATTTTCTTATTTACTCAAATCTCCTATATCCTTAAGGATCCGATAGATTCGATGGTTGGAGGGTATGATTCCTAATATAAACACACCCAGGTTCCCCTCTCTGACCTTCTTGAGCAAAGTCTCCAGCCCTGCCTCCGAGCTGGCCTGTCCTGAGATCTCCTGGAGCTCTGCGGGGAACAGGAACACACCCACATCCTCGAGCAGTTTCAAGGTTATCACCTCATCAGGTGTAAACTTGTGGTTGAGTGTGTTCTCGACCTTGATCCAGTGTCGCTGCTTCAAGGCTGGGTTGCGGAGATTGGTGATGACCGGCAACTGCGGAAGTGGCAAGGGGGTCAGCCAGCGTGCGATATCAAATAGCAAGGGGAAAAGGGGGGGGG
>CABFVX010000792.1:113454-162133 GCA_902151425.1 Timema shepardi
GTGACTATAAAAACACTATGTATGAAAATAAAATTATCATCTTGGTGGCTACAAAACTTTTAATATAAATCTCCCTGAGTTTTTCAGATTTTCCAATTAAAATTTTAAAAAAACTCCTGAATGAACCTTTTCACAGTTTTTCTTGCTGAATGGAAAACAATACAAAAATAAACTCCATGGTGTTAGCTCGCCAGCAAGCTATACTGACCAAATGGCAGCCACAAGTTGTCGAGGATAGTGCCAACAGTTTCGGATATAATTTGTCATGTGGTCAGTACAATAAGCCCTTCGGCCGTTAATCTCAGTTTTTTAAACCAGAGCTGCTCCTTGTTTATTCAAGTATCTCCTCTATGTTCTTATGAGGCTGAGTTGGCCCTGTACCAGACCCACTTTTTACAGGAAAACCTGGATGTTCCGGGAATCGAGCACAGGACCTCTGACCACTAGACCACTAGATCACAGAGCTACTGAATATCAATATTATTTTAATTTATTTTTCCAATATTGAAGGTCTTAAGTATTATTTGTGTATCTGTGTAAATGTGTTATAAAACAAACACTGTAGAATCATCTTGTTTAAAGACTGACTATATCTAGGCAATGCATTTTGTTATCATCAAGAGGCAATGCATTTTGTTATAATCGAGAAACAATATCTCTCATTTTTCTGTTTAAATATTTAGTTGTGGAATTATTCAAGTGTTTAAACTCCCCAACTTTTCCTTAATTTTGATTAAACTCTTTAATATTTTACTGTTTTTTCCTGAAATGTCCAAGTTTTCCTTGTGTGTGGCCATTATGATCATATGTTAGGAGCACAAGAGGGTCAGATGTTTCCGACAAATGGGAGCGTGATATCACCTTGACCAGTTTGCAATACTTGTCATATTCTTCCTCCCACACATCCAGAGGAGTGAAGATCATATCCCCGGGGTAGTACTGAGTCACTCCGTGAGCACTGATGGTCAAGAAGTTGCTCTTGTCAATTTTCTCGTAGGGTACAACCCTGTAACGTGTACAACAATATGACCTGTAATTTTATAACACATGCAACCATATGTTCTGTCTTTTTATTTGTAAGTTTAGAACACACGAATATTGGATTTCAATGAAAAAGTTGTTTTCTTATGCAATCTCAACTGAAAATCGCCACAAGAATTAGCATTTTTTGACTGAAGTTTTTTTTATTCGAGGTATTTAACGTGCTTTTTCTAAACCGATTGACTATATCAGCACAAGACTTATTAACTAGCTTAGATCTAGAACAGACACAACACCAGACACCCCAGCTGTTAGTTCATCACTGTGAAAAGGGGTTACCCACCTCTTACCAACGATAAGTTTTTGGCCATGCCAGGAATCTAACCCGGGGACCTTAGCTAAATAGGCAGACACGTTATCGACTAGGATATATTGTCGAACTTGTTTTATGGTCAGTTAAGCACGTGTTTATAAACCATGCGTCCAAGGGCAGAATATATTGGTGAAACCTGATCTAAAGCTTTTTTTATGAGGAGGAAGCAGACTCCGCATCCACTTACGAGAGTGTGTAGGGCGTATAGAGCTCAGAATAGCACGGAACAGAGTAGACCATGTAGAGGAAGCCGATACCTCTCTCCGTCCTCACGCGGTGGATCACCTCCTTCTGATCAACCACGTCATGCAGAGTCTTGCGCCGTGCCGGCTTGGACTCTCTCTCGTCCATGAAGACATTTGGCGAGAACTGCACGCTCGTCCTGGACACTTTCTTGCCCATGGAGAATTTCGACGAGAAATACACATTTGTCTTGGATTCCTTCTCGTCCATGGGGACGTTCGGCAAGAATTGCACGCTCGTCTTGGACATTTTCTCCAATGATGCTGTGGGGGTGTTGGGAAGAGAGGGGGAAAGGTGGTTGGTATTACATAATTGCAATACGCTTTGGTGATCAAATGGTGCGAGACTCCACCCTCCCAATAGGCTAGATTGTCAAATTAGATAAGACATCTTTCATGTGTACTGAAGCTATTTTACTTTTTTTTTCCTAAACGGTTTACCACTCTCGCTCTATACACATGTGGGTTTGTTTCTTATAAATTATAACTGCTTAGTCTTTATAACATTAGTATAGTTAGTGTATATGCATACAACACAAATAGGTAGTGAAACACTATACATAAATAGCAAATTGCATCCGTTCTAGCATCAGTACTGGCTATCACTGATTTAAGACTAAAACCCACTTCAATGGTCAAATAATCTAGGGCGTCACTCTCATGTTAGACTGACCTGTTGACGACGGGAAGAACAGGGTTCTAATCCTATTTGGGTCTATTGCTTTAAGACTAAAACCCACTTCAATGGTCAAATGATCTAGGGTGTCACTCTCATGTTAGACTGACCTATTGATGACGGGAAGAATAGGGTTCGAATCCTATTTGGGTCTATTGAGGGTGGTTTCCTCTAAATGGTTTCTCCCTCTTAATTCCGAGCAAATGCGGGTAAATTACCTCTAAAATGCTTCTTTCATCTTCACCCCATTAGAGTAAGTTATCATATATGTGTACAACCCAAACAGGTAGTTAGACAAGATGATAAAAAAAAATATTAAAAACAACTCAAACACATCTTGTCTCATATTAAAATCATCGTTTTACCCTATAAATACCAAGATAGATTTTGGAAACTTTTCTGAACAAAAATTTAACTTATATACAAATATACACACAAGAGCAAAACTGGTATTTCAGAGGCTATCGTTACTATAAAAATATCCCTAGAGATTAAAAAAATTACTCTGAGAGCACTATAAAGGGTCACCTTTCTTCATAGGCCCTGAGATGGAGACATCTTCCTTGAGTTCTAGTTGCTGTGAGATCCGCGCCCTTTTCTCTGGGAGGTCCAAGGGCTTCAGGTAGTGCACACCCCTCCTTGTGTCCTGGATGTTAGAAAAACTCACCTAGGACAATCAATAAGAGTGGCCCTTGGTACACATCTATTTTTATAGGCAGGGCCTTCCTTATCTGACCATTAGAAAAAGTTATTGGATCTACCTTCCCATATTGTTTATTATTATTATTATTATTATTATTATTATTATTATTATTATTATTATTATTATTATTATTATTATTATTATTATTATTATTATTATTATTATGTTTTTGCTAATTTTCACCGCCCCTCTATTACTCAAAGCTCTCATTCACTAGTAAATATTGATTTAGCTCATCCACCCTTATTGATTTCACTAGATGTACCTATTGCTACTAAAATTAACGACACCCCTAATACATATATTGACTATGCACATGGGGATTACCTTAATCTCTACAATGACCTGGCTACTGCTGATTGGTCTTGTGTCTATTCTACTAAGGATGTTAATTTGGCTGTAGATAATTTTACCAAGTTAGTTCAAAGGAAAATCAGAACGCATATTCCTCAAATTACCATTCTTAATTCATCCAAATATCCTAATTGGTTTTCTTCTACACTTAAATACTATATTAGGAAAAAAAAATTTTTTTTCAAAAGGTTTAAACAAACAAATAATAGTGTATTCTATACTCATTTTTCTCATTTTCGTAGATTAGTTAAAACTACTTTGATTATAGACAGAGCCAACTGGATGAACTCAATTGAAAATAGTATTAAATGCAAACCTAAAGATTTTTGGAAATTTGTTAAAAATAATCGTATGAATAAAGTTTTCCCATCCATCCTAGAAATTAATGGCAAGTCTATAGTGGATCCTTTATTAATTGCTAATGAGTTTGGGACCTACTTTCATTCCGTTTATAATTCAGCTATTCCTGTCTTACCCTGCCCCGTTATTGAAACTAGTGCGCCCTTGTATCCATGCCACATAACACCCTTGGATGTTGCTAATGCTATAAAAAAATTGAGTTCTTCTAGATGTGCCGGGACAGATGGAATTCCAAGTTTTATTGTTAAAGGCTGTGCCAGCATTTTCAGCCCTTTGTTAGCCTATATTTTTAACATTAGCCTATCAAATGAAACTTTTCCTCTTACATGGAAACAATCTGTTGTCATACCTATCTATAAAAAAGGGGTAAGAACAAATGTTTGTAATTACAGACCAATTTCCCTCTTAAACACTTTCTCCAAAGTATTCGAGAAAATCATACATGAGCATACTTTCCACCACCTTAAAAATAAACTATCAGATAATCAACATGGCTTTATAAAAAATAAATCTACTGTCACGAATTTAGTAGAATTTCTTGGGCATGTTGCCCCTCAAGTCTCTGCCCAAGGTCAGGTTGATGCTATTTATTTTGACCAAAGTAAGGCATTTGATTTATGTCAGCATAATATTATTCTCTCTAAGCTTGGTAATTTTGGACTCTCTCACTCTTATGTAAATTGGTTTAGCAGTTATTTGCATGAAAGATCATTCATTATTAAAATTGATTCACATACCTCAAATACATTTTTAGCACCCTGTGGCATACCTCAGGGTTCTAATTTAGGTCCTCTTCTCTTTAATGTGTTTATTGATGACATTGGTAAATATTTGAACTCGTCTAGTTATTTACTCTTTGCTGATGATGTAAAATTATTTAAAACTATCAAATCAATAGCAGATTGTATAGATTTACAAAATGATGTAAATGGTATTTTACAATGGTCTTTGGAAAATGGAATGTCTATCAATAAATCTAAGACCAAATCTATATCTTTTACTAGGAAAACTAATCCTTTCTTTTTTACTTATAAATTGGGCAGTGATAACATAGTTCGTACACTTTGTATTAATGATCTTGGTGTCCTCCTGGATAACAAACTTTATTTCCACTATCATGTTGACCATGTCATTTCCCAGTCATTGAAATTACTTGGGCTTATTAAATTTATTACTATATCATTTAAGAAAGTTGACTGTTTTTTATGTTTGTATTACGCCCTGGTTAGATCTAAGTTAGAATATGCCTCTGTTGCTTGGAATTCCATTACCTTAACTGACTCTCTTAGGTTAGAAAACATTCAAAGAAAATTTGTTGCTGCATGCTATGATAGATTCTTTAGTAACCGGATTTATTATGATTATGACAGAATTCGAAACCTCTTAGGGCTCCAAACTCTCTTCTCGCGTAGACTTTATTGTGATGCCCTTTTTGTTTTTAATATTTTCAATAACAATATTTATTGCAAATTTGCCCTTGATCATGTAGGCGTTCATATCCCTTCTCGGGCTTCTCGTAATCCTAAATTATTTTTCCTCGATAGCTCTTATAAGACGAGCCCTATAGGTCGTTGTATCCATAGCGCCAATTCTAGATTTGTCGAATTTGACTTTTATCATAAAAGGAAAGCTAAACTCAGAGAGTTATTTAAGGATGTCCCATATCAATAATTTATCATGTAGAGGTTCTGCCTATATTATTTAAACTTACAATATTCTGCTCTATTTTTTGCATTATGTTACTGATTACTATTTAGTTATTTGTTTTTAATGTTACTTTTTTATTCTTATTATTATTAACTACTTTTTATCTCGTAACTATTCATCAGTATATAACATTATTTAGCCATTTTTTTTCTATCATTTTTTCTTGTGTAAATATATGTATTATAAGGTATGTATGTGTGTACTTTTCAGTGCTGGCCTGTTATAGGTCTCACGACATGTTGGCCAGCACTATAATAAAGAAAATTGAAATTGAAATTATTTAGCACCGCTTCTTACTACCCGTTCGGGCTATACGCTTTAAGTACTAATTACGCTAATGGATTAGGAATTAGGAAGGTTGAATTGTAAGAAGTGAACCCGCATTTGCGTGAAGGGAGAGTGGAAAACCATTTAGGAGACCCCCAGTTCACCCGACCGAGATTCGAACCTCGATCTCCTCGTCCTCAGCAGTCGAGCTCAACACAACTAGCGTGTTAGCCAACTACGCCACCGAGGCGGGTCTTCCCATATTCATGTGACAAGTCATGTTATATGCAGCTTCCACTTTTAATAGATATTATCAATGCTTGTAAAATAACAAAAAATGGCACAGTAAAATGTAATCAGTGTTGATGACAAAAAGTTTCTTCATGTGGGAATAGATTTGTATCTAGATATATACACAGTAGATGGCTTACACGCATCAGTGATAGGATGGTACAACACGTCACTTTAGTGTTGGACTGAATTGCCGGTGAAAGGGAGATTGGTGTTTTTGTCCCGATCACGTTTATTAAGGGTGATTTTTCTTAAATGGTTTCACACTCTCCTCCCTATCCCAGTTGCTTAGTTGATGTAGATATAACCCAAAACGAGTAATAAGACATGGCGGGGAAAATAAATTAAGTTACTTAAATGAATGGTGTTACCATACCAGTGGTTTAACTTCCTCCTTCTTCAACTCATATTTCTTAAGCAGTTTCCGATGAGGGATGTGAAATGGAATCGCTCCAGGAGGTCTATAATAAATAATATCCTAGTTAAAAAACAAAATTAGCCTACTAGCTATCTGATACATTTAAAAAAAAACTGTTCAAAGTAGGTATAACCTGCCCTAATAAGCTCTAAGGCAAAGTATTTTTTATCACAAATAAATTTGCATACTTTTGATTTAAAAAATAATAATTTCAAGGCGTTGTTAACCTTAAAGTAGTTTGTGCAAGTGTTCCTGTAAGCTGTAACAAACTAAAATTCAGTGTCGACTCCCAAATTTGTATGCAGAGCAAAGCCTATTGGCAATTGTGTGTAAGTTTGCCACTCACATTTCATTTCATGATTACCTGTCTACCTCTATTAATTAGTTTGTAATTTTAGCTATGTGTTTGCACAGATTAAAAGCTATCAAAGAGACAGCTAGCTTCCACTAAGATAGTTAAATGTGACGTTAGATGCATATTCCTTTAAATTTGAATGCACTATATTGGTATTCTTCTAGACATGACTCGTAATTTTACTGGTAAATGAACTATAAATCGCTATCTTAACAACGTTCCACCAATGTTTGAGTTTTTGTTAGCTTAAGTTCTATTTCGTCTTTGGCGCATTCAGTTTTTCTGTCTAATGAGATTTGTTTGTTTGTATGATATGAATAAAAATATTATTTAGCACAACAACCTCCTACCACTGTGTATTTCAGTTTTGATAATAATTTATGTGCTTGTACTGATGTGATTGATCACTCATAATTAACGCTTGCCTAACATAGTGTGACGGTGGCTTCTTCACAATGCGTTGGATGAGAAACTCTGCAGGCAACAGCTGCTCCAATTCGTTGTTTATCGATGAGTTTATAGAACTCGATCTTGATGAGCTTCTTTTGAGTGGCTTTTGAGGCAACATTAAGTTTATTTTGTGTGTGTGTTTTCTTCAGGCCGCACACTCTAATGTTGTGTTGTGTTCATGCACACTCATCAGAAACTAAGCCCTACATAACCTCAATGATAAAAAGATACTTTCACCGATGAAATATTCCTACAGTAGTTTTGGTGTTCCCAAATTTTTATACAAAACTGTGTCTTTACAAAGATGTTATGACTTTGTGAAATATTATTTTAAAATAAATAGTTATTTAAAACAATGTATAGTTATCTAGAAATCAGTAGATTGTTTTGAAAGTGTAAGTGCAGAAAATAACAAGGAGTAAACAAGAGTTTGTTGTTATGGCAACAAGGAATGTGTGCTTGGATAGTTTGTATTGATGGCCATGACTTGTTTGTTCTCAATGGTGCCATTATTTGTATTTATTTATTTTACCTTCTTTGCCACCTGTTTGAATCAGATGATTTGGGTAGTCTTTAGATACATATATTTTATTTTGTATTTCAATGAAGTCTCAATAATTCAACCTAAATGGAACCGAGAGGTGGTCAGATAATATGTAAACAGGCGAAGGAGAAGGGGAAGAGCAGAATAAGTATGAAACAAGATATGTTAATAATTTATTATCCTAAAGTACAAATACAGTACTATAATGCAATAAATTACAGACCTTTTATTTTATTTAAACAAAACTTTGGAAACAGCCTAACTATTAGTAACCTAAAAATTGGGGAACACAAAAAGGGGAATTACTCAACAAGAAGTCGGAATAATTATTTCCAGAACAGAGTACACACCACTACATTTGGACTCTACTCAATAAAGATTAAGGGATTAATTTTTTTCAATATAATACCACAAGAAATAAAGATGAAAAACTTAATCTTTTTAAAAAGGAAGTTAAAAGATACATCCTGGAAAATAATTTTGACCAGGTGATATGTGGGTGAAACGTTATCTGTAATTTTGTAGAAACTTATAATTGAAGCATAATGTTTAGGTATACTGTATTTATTTATTTTTAAAGGTTTTAGTGTTGTATACTCTTATGTTAAATTGCAGTTTTACTATCATTGGGCTGAATGCATCTAAAATAATGTGGCTGGGTGAGGACGAATAATTTATACCATGTAAAAGACCTCACTTTCCTAAATGTATGTTACTAATTAGGGAATGAACCACGCCTACATTAGGATGTTTATATGCATATGAGCTAATCTTAGCTCTTTTTATTAACTACTTCTGAATAAGTAACTAACAGAAGCCTCTTTCAACACTGACAAATTAATGGACAAAAGCACTCCATGTTTAAAATCAGATGTTGACTTTTCTCTTTAGAATTTCAGTTGTGACAAACCAATATTTGGATGGTTTTTTACCTGCATCACCGTCAGTTTGTTTAGTTTGCTGGCAATGTGGAGGTCAATGTTTGAATCCTAGATGGATGTAACCAGGGGTATTGTGGAGCAGAAGCGCCGTTTAGGCACCATTTTTTTATTAGTAAAGTCTTATACTACACAATTCTAAGTTCTAAGTTAACTGATTGATTTTACGTCAATTATGTAAAACAATTTTTTCATACTATGAATCAATAAATTCTGTTGAAATTTAATATGCTCTATACAAATTTTTGGAATCTTAGGGGAAGTGCTCTAAGTAAGTTTCAGCCTTAGTAACCATTAAAAAAATGCTCCAAATAACTTCTAGAGGCTTTTTTTTTTGCCTACGGCGATTGGGGGTCTGTGCCCCACACACTCACCCTTCAACTTTGGGGTGGCTACGGCCTTGCATCCCTGCACTGATAAATTTACGACTACACCCCTGGATGTAGCCTTTAAGTATGAACAAAGTATAATAAGGGGTGGTTTTTTATTTACTAATTTGTATCACACTTCTCCCGCCTCCCACACAGAAATTGATGTGCATTTCCTATGAAACTCTCTTCCTTATTCCTAGCCCATTAGTGTAAATATTTGAATAGCCTGTATGGCTTGTAGCTACGATGTATTGAAATAAAGAAATATGCGAAAAACTTTTGAAACCTAACTTCAAATAGATCCCAGGTTCATGTGGTCAGCACAACCAACCTTATGGTCGTTTATCTCAGTTTCCTAGACCAGAGCAACCACTTTTCCATTCAAGTAGCGTCAGGTATGTCTTCACGAGGTAAAGTTGACCCGTTTGCCAGACTCGCTGCTTCACAGAAAAATCTGGAAGTGCCGGGGATCGAACCCAGGACCTCTAGATTTGTAGCCAGGAGCTATGACCACAGAGACAGTATTCTTGACGATATAAACTTGCAGATATATTTAAAATCTTGTCATTATTTGGACATGGCTTGCTGACCATTTTATTTTTGTTGAAATCAATCAAAATTTAAACCCAATATTCAATTCAATTCGAGTTGGTAGGCAAATATTGGGATTAAAACCAAAATTGAGAATTTTGGCTTTATGCAAGCTAAGGAATAAACAAACATTTCTTTGAAGCATTTAAGCTTGCACAAGTTTGTTTTAATGTCTTACTACCGAGCAAGAGAAACAAAATTAAACATAATTTAGCAGCTTGAATAAAATGTATAACTTTCACTTTTAAGTTTAAAGTAAATAAATTGAAGACAGATTTTGTCTTTAAAAAAAAGAAAGACAGGATTAAAAATTATCAGAAAATAAAAATATGTTCAATTAACATTTATTTTTCTCTTCTATAAGATACATAAAGTCCATCTCAAGTGTATACTACAAGTTAAACTACATTGAATAGAAATCATACATTTCTTAAGAATTCACCAGTTATTTAGTGAAATATCCGTTAAGATAGAGGCAAAACTATGACTTGTTCATTTAAAACTATAGCTTCTAAAAAAGGAATATGCATGTGAAGATATATTTAAAACTGCATATTGTATTAATAAAGAATGAAATAAAAGTTTATCAATGCTAGGTAAGTAAAAAAAAATACATTTCTACAAATTTAGGTTTATTGATTAGCTCTAATAAAAGTATATTTTATAGATGCAATTATATTTATTGTGTTTTATCTTGTGGGTTAATAATTATTCTCTAGGAGTGCACAAAGCTTCAAATTGTCAAAATCAAAGAGTTGCAATAACCTTCACTTCAAGACACCCACAATAATCCTCACATTTTTTAAACATTTTGAAGAAAGAAACTTCAATTACCTCCTCAAACTTAATTTTAAAAAAAAACTTTTATCCTCACGAATGCCAGGGTCTGTCCACTCAAAGACATTTCAAAACTATCCAAACCACTTTTCATAGATCCCACAACAATATGAATATTTCTTGATATTCATATGACCAGTCAGCTACAAAGGAACAGCCAGTCCCCACCTTCAGTGGAGACAGACAGCGTTTTATTTATTTATAAAGAATATAGTGGCCTTTGTTTTTTCCTAAAAACCTTTCTCGCTACCTACAAGTATATCTTTTTGTAGATATACTTAACCCTTTAGCCGACACAAGCTTGAATTGAAGTTTAATTGCAATATGTTATTGTAATGCAATCTATCAATGAACCACTGTACTTTTAGCCAGTTTGAATACTGCATATTGAAGCTAATAGATGGAGCTACCAGTTCAGTGCTATAATATGACCATGAATAAAGTAATAAAATTTAAAAATAAACTAGCGAAAATGTGTGTCAAGTAAGAGAACACAAGTATAAAAATGGCTGCTGGGCTTACACAGATAACTGTGTTATACACACAAACCAGGGAATGAGTTGGTGAATTATTTAAAAATAAATAGTAGTCTAGGTAAGCGACTACAACCAAAACTCTCTCTTTGACTTCGGCTTCACAGATTTCAAGCTTTGCTTCACATTTAAACGGTGTCATTGACACACAACTGTTATATTCTTTTAGATGTGCAATTATTCCATTCAAAACTCAAAGGACTTCCAGTTTTCTATTGAAAAGCTGTTGACAATCATTAATACACCATATCACATTTAAATTTAAAGGGAAAGGTCTAATACCATTTTAACCCAAATTTTTATATTGATTTTTTTTATATTTTATTTTAAAAGATTTGGTTAATACTGAATATAAATATTTGATTAACGTGAGGGTTAGACAAAATCTTATCAAAAATGTCTAAATTACTTTCTTTCTTCTGTTAATATTATTCTGAATACAGGGTTAATTCTAATGATTCTTAGGGATATTTAACATAAAAGTACAAGTTATTTAAAAAACATTTCTGATTCGCTGCAAACTCAATTTAATGCCACTTTCCAATTATATTTGGTTGATAATTACCGTAAAAAGATAACCAGCATGTAACTCTTAGTACCTCACTATGTAACATATTCCAATATATATATTTAATTAATTAGCCTTGATACAACATATTACAACATGTTTAACTTTAGCAATAGGCTGGACTGTCAGTAACAGGGAGATCAAGGTTAGAGTAGGGGTCGGATGTACATACAGAGGGTGGTTTCTCATAAGTTGTTTGTTAACTCCCCCTCCAAGCAAATGCAGGTACACTTCCTCAAAATTCAACCTTACTCATCCCTAACACATTAGTGTAACTATTCCAAATGATTAACTTGAATGGGTAATAAGACACCTTGAAAAAAATATAAAGATTTAAGTTTATTATACTGTTCTTTTCCATTACTGTTTCCATCCTTTGGCCTGGGTCCGTTTTTTTATTCAAGTCGGATATTTTCCACTACCAGATGGTTAGGCCTGTCGTAGCTTCACATGCCTTATAATATAAATTAAGATTTCGACAGCCATAACATCCAGTCCCCGACCGTTAATTTATCAATGTGAAAGGGTAAACCCATATTCCACCAATTATACATTTTTCGCACATGCCGGGAATCAAACCCAGGACACTTAGCTCACTAGACAAACACGCTACCGACTGAGCTAAGTTGTCGGATATTATACTGTCCCTGTGATATGTACGTGATGCACATTTTAATTGGTTACTATTAATGAAAATAATGTAACACAATTCCTTCACCCTTTATTTGTGTTGACAAGAGGTGGAATATAAATATAAAACTTTCTCTTGTAAAAATTGTTTATATACACACACACAGCTAATACGACACTTTAAACGTGAATTAAAATGTTTTCATACATATAAATTGTAGAAAATTTAGTTTCATTGGATAAATCTAATTCTAGAGTGAATCCATACAAAAAACAATTATCCATTTTGAATTGTTTGACCTTTAAATTCAAAATCAAGCTTGGCATCCACCCACATTGTTCTCCCCATTCTATGTGTGATTGACCTATCGTGGATGCTTCCTGCTATTAACAAAGACTAACGATGAACATTTGTCTCAAGACATTTTCTTATTTTGGCTGGTGTAACATAGTTGTTAACTAAACATTATTCAGTGCTCCCGCTTGTACGGCCAGTTAGATTCTAGAGCCCAACAGAAAGCGGAACATAATTTTTTTGACAATGCATATAAAATCCTAATAACATTTTTATACTTTCATATTATATAAAGTGAGCGCAATAGATCATTAATTCGAATTAAAATGATTGAAAACAATCAAATGAAAACTAGTGAATGATCATTTGATACCACGACCGTAAAGAGAATGAATTACCGACATAAAATAGTTGTAAAGGCCGTTCATTGCACGTCATGTGGAAAAATGCTGCATGAGCAAGACACGTGCCTAACGTAGTGAACATGGATATAATTGAAAACTGCTGTAATAGCAGAAAGCTGTAAAGTGAGGCCCTAATATACCATTAAATGAGATTTCTATAAAGGTCACAACTCAAAAACAACAATATCTTAAGTAAATCAGTGATCCAGAATTATTTTTTTATGTACAGTACTTTTATTCAAATACGATTTAACTCTAGCTTTGTCAAGTGTTCACAAAAATACGTTACAGATCTACTTTTAGCTGTCCAGAAAATACAAACCTTTTCATGACAAAATGACGCTGATATTGCAAGATTACTTGACGCATAAAAGTACATATCAAAACAGGAGTTTACAGTATTTTTCTAATATTAGAAGCAAGAATATAAATGTGATTTTCAAAATGGTATTTCTTTTTAAACTGTATCTGTAAGGATAACTAAAATATTTGGTGCATATATTATTAATGATCGTCAGTCTCAATACTTAAGTCGAATAGATTTGTAGAACCCTGACTCTTTTAATAATCATTAACACAACTATAGCCTTTAAAATAAAATACAAATAGAGTGGTTTAGTGAGTAGATATACATAAACCAGTGTGTTATGATGTAAATCACCATACAATCTATATGTGTAAAAAGAAATGACATGCTTACTCTTTATTTATAGTTTAAATTTTGTTTTAGCACAACATACAAATTTCACATTAAAATGTTATAAGAACACAGTAACCCAGTCCAGAGTTCTCGATGAAACTAATTTTACATTTTTCATCATAAGGGACAATGTCTGGAGGGATATATGTATGTTTATAATATGTTTATCAAGAAATACTATAGTAAAAGATCAAACAACACTTTATCCCTATATTTATGGACACACAAAGAAAATACATTTTTGACAAATACTATGATAGACTTCAAAAGAATCACATGGTTTCCACCTAAGCTAACTCCCATTTTTTAGAAACTGATAT
This sequence comes from Timema shepardi, assembly GCA_902151425.1. Classification (NCBI taxonomy): domain Eukaryota; kingdom Metazoa; phylum Arthropoda; class Insecta; order Phasmatodea; family Timematidae; genus Timema; species Timema shepardi. Next base: position 127,363 of record CABFVX010000792.1, read on the forward strand.
CCAACCTTACAACAAAAACAAAACCTGAGAATTCTCCATAAGAAGTTAACCCCATCCAAAGACAACACCAAAATTTAATATTTCTTGTAAGTATTAATTTTGATCTAGATAGTGAACACAAATCTTAGCAAATTTTCTTTAATAAACAATGAAAGAAGGATATACGGGTAAGGCCTACAGATCCAACTAAAAAGTGTAGGCCTAAAATGTAAACAACTAAATCACCACCAAACAAATGAATGAATGTAATTTTAGGAGGCAGCAAGCCTCTTATTCGGCAGAAGAGAATGGAAATCCTGATGTGTCTCAACAAATTTTACAACGGGTTTTGTTGAGTTTTAACGGCAAACTTTTAAGGTCTACATTTTTCTAGAAGATGTGTAGGCCTTCTAGCCTCTTTTCAATGTTTTTTTTTTAAAAAGAGCCATTTGGCACCAGTTATTTTTTCTGCTTTGGGTTCATAAAAACTTGTTTAAATATTTATCTGCCAATGCGTAGAGTATTTAAGTACTTTTTTCAAAACAATTTTCCATCAAGAGCACACATGCTCAAGTCTTCCCTTCTACATACATGAATCAGGCCTTCTACATATGTGAAAATTCTCTTCTAAATACACGAGTCTCTCCTCCTTTGTTACAACCACACAATCGTCAATAAACCCAAAGCGAATGGGTCAAGGGAGCAAGTGACTAAGAAACACGTGTCCCTTTTGTAGCCTACTCAATCGACACATCATACTTATTAATATACACCTAAAATGAACCAGTGAACAAACATCCGACAATCTCTGGGGTCATCGAGCAGCGTAACTTTAAAAAAATCTACAACAACTTTCATGAACTATGTTAACCAAAGATTTTTTACATCAGATACATTTGTATCAACATACTACCATACGAAAATGTTTGGAATAACAATATGAAGTAGCTTAACTTGGTTGTAAAACCTGCAACAATAATTTACCTCTCATATTCATGTTTGTATTGTGAATAAATGTAAGTTGCAGATATTGACGTGAGAGGACGCTAGAATTTCTATGTACTTCTTATATTAAATACATAACAAAAAAATAGACATTTTCAATATTTTGACTGTAAAAACAAAAAAAGTATGATTATATAGGTAAAGTCAGTATAACTTTATACATTTAAAAAATATTCTCTTGCTGAAAATAACCTATATATTAAAGAAACAGTAAAAGTACACACAAAATTTAATTATCTATCAACAATTTGTAAATCAATGGGAGTGCATGCATCACTCACTGATTACTCAGAGAGCACCTTCCACATCACCAACAATGGCTGTTTTAGGTTAAATAAACACAAAGAATGCTAAGTTGTTTCTTTATCATTATAATTATTATAAGCAGGGCTGTGAAGTCTTTGAGTCAGAAGCAGTTTGGGTTGAATTATAGTTGGAATCGGTAAAAATGTTCTGCCTACAGACTTTAAAATAAAAAAATATTATAATAATATATGATTAATATATCATTTTATTTTATACTTTTTATTTTTTAGTACTAATATTTTTAATTTTTTAAGAGTGTGCGAAACTTTGAAAACTTCAACATCGCTTTAAATATGTGTTTGTTTCAACTTGGATTCGAAAGTAAAATTCCGGATTCAACAATTATGTCAGATAAAGTATAAATTAAATAACATGTTATATTTTTATCATTTTCTGCAGTTTTTTCCATCATATATTAGTTTAAATTTTTCCTTTTTTTTCTGTTTCCAGCCTGTGGCCTGAGTCAGTTTTTTATTCGAGCCATATACTTTTCCACTATCGGCTGTATAAGCCTGTCTTAGCTTCATATGCCTTAAAATCCAAGTTAAGACAAAAAATGACACAACATCCAGTCCCCGGCCCGTAATTCAGCACCGTGAAAGAGTAAACCCACATTTCATCAATGATAAGTTTTTCGGTCATGTGGGGAATCTAACTCAGGACCATTAGCTCAGTAGAAAGAAATGCTGCCAAGTGAGCTAGGTTGTTGGATTATCATAAATTGGTGTTCACATAAACCAAATCTAAATTAACTAAATTACAATTTGAGATAATGATAATTTATCATTTTAAGACAAAATTTATTAAGTCTGTTTGAAATATAGCATATTGTAAATTATATTTAATTCCTAAATTTACATAGTTATGCAAAGAATAATATTTGTATCCAACATTACATTTTTTATTAGATATTAAAATTTTGATTCGGCTTTAGGAATCTCGTATTGATTCGAATTCGCTTCAAATTGAAAAAACAGACTTAGTACACACCTAAACATATTAATTGAAAAAAATATCCCAATATAAATTCAACATGTCAAAGAAGTTTTGCATGAAGTAATCTGTATTGGAGTATTTGATTGCAGTAAATATGTTATCACTAATTAATAATAATAATAATAGTATATACTTGCCATTTCTTAAGGAGTGAGTCGAAGGCTTTGTGTACCAGCTTCACAACCCTGATTATAAGCTCATCTTAACACCATTATAATTACTATATCCAACTTAAAACAGCAACAGTATGTTCACAAAGCACAACCTGACCAGTTTTTTTATGTTCTAATATTTAGAGACAGCTGTAAGAGGGGGGAAAAAAAACTTTTCAAAACTAAATTTACTCCATTTTGTATTAAGTTTTTAAATCTAGCACAAGATATTTATTTTATTTTACTAAGTAAAAAAAATATTATTAACTGGAATAACTTTTTAAGGTTAGAAAACATTCATTTCTAAAATTTTAATGACTACAATACCAAAGTTAGTTTGATTCTTAACCTTATACAATTGATCAGGATGATAAAGGCGATTTAACCCTTTTAGTGCTAGCAGTTCGGAGGTATGATGCACCATTTAAATCACCTTTGCATGCAGTTTTTAAAAAAATAATCAATAAAAGCTTGACTATACATTCAGCATCCCTCAATATATTCATAGAGTTCAAACGTCAAGTTGTTTTTCCAGAATGAAGACCTCCAACATTTATTGAATAAAAATCAAACTAGTAAATGCAAGTCGAGACTCTCGCATGCTAGATCAAGGTTGCATATAAAATTGCCATACACATATATCACAAATGTCAACCGCTACGTCTCATAGCAATCTCGCGCAAGACAAGACCTCGAGCCTCCGAGCTTTTGCCAGGTGTGAGATGTTCTCACACACACTACTGCGAATCTTCCCCTTGGCACATTCACAACTGGCTTACGTAAGATGAGTGAGTGGTGGCTACTTCAACTCATAATTGCTGCCTAGAATCTTTTTAAAAGAGATCTTCTCGCAAATGCTAGACAAGCTCACCTTAAAGTGAGTTTCCTCTCTGCTGGCACTATAAGGGTTAAAAAAAATATAACAGCCTTCACGCGTGAAGATTATGAGACATCACCTCGTAGCAAAATCAACACCCCCTAAGCCTAGCGGAACTGATCAAGGATGGGGGGGAGGGGGAGGGTAATCTAACAAACTCAAAACCCCTGACACATATCTCACAATGCCCATGTTTATCTTATATTCAACAACTAACTTTAAAACATCTTACGAAGATGTCTGCGACAGCAGCCAAATGGTCAAAGGTGCCATTCTATCAATAGACCGGACTGCCACTGACCAAGAGGTAACAGTTTCAATCTTTACAAGTGTAGTGAGGTTGGATTGTCCTAAAATATTTTCACCATACTCCCATGCAAATGCAGTTACATTTTCAAAAAATTATACATGTATTATCCCAACCCCATTCAGATTATACAGATATCCAAAATGGGTACAAAGACTCGGTACACAAAAAAGTAAAAACATAGCCCAGATTTTTTTTAACAATGTGTAGATTTTTTTTTTTAATATATCAAAACAAGTAATTTACCCAATTTGTTTTTTCTGATACAAGGACAAATATGTACAATATTTTACGAAAACAATGGTAGTAAGGGAGAAAATTGGCTTAAGGTTTTAATTCAAAAGATTTCAATTATTCATCCCTTTTCTGTGTCTTTCCTTCAAATAATTTTGTGTTCATTGATTAAGTAATGTAATTTTAATTATTGTATGATTTCTTAAAGATGGCAACTTGATTTAAACTTTAAGTGAAAAAAGAGTATCCAGATGAGTGGCAAAACCTTTAATAGCAAATTCGTAAATTTTCAAAACATATTTTCCAATATTTCATCCTCAATAATCCTCGATTAAACAATGTAATCACTTGTTAATACTGATGTTGCGGTAGAGTGAGAGTTAACACTCGTAGCTTGCTGCTTTAGTAACACCAGGTATTCACAGTCACATCACTCTTCCTCTTCCGTCGTTGGTCGCAGGCCCTGGAATATACAAATACCAAAAATACTCAATTCAAGCAGAAAATTTTTAAAAAGGACAAAAAGCACATTCACACACTAGGTTGTTGCTTTTATAATTTCAATAATGAATGCTAAAATAAAGTCTAATTAATTTCATCATTCGACATTTTATTTTACAACTTACGCTTCACAAATGTGTTTGTCCTGCATGCCTCACTTTACAATAATTTGACTTCTGATGCTTCGTTTGTATGACAATTGTGAATTGTGACTATACTCCTAGTTTATATAATGGTGTTAAATTATGACTATTCACCTAGTATTTCACAACTTCTTCACAGATAAAATGGTATTTAAATCGTTACTATACCCCTGGTATCTGACAGCTGCCTTGCTCGTATAATGGTTTTAAATTGTGACTATACCCCTGGTATCTGACAGCTGCCTCGCTCGTATAATGGTTTTAAATCGTGACTATACCCCTGGTATCCGAAAGTTGCCTCAATCATATAATGGTTTTAAATCGTGACTATACATAACCCTGGTATCTGCCAGCTGCCTTGCTCGTATAATGGTTTTAAATTGTGACTATACATAACCCTGGTATCTGACAGCTGCCTTGCTCGTATAATAGTTTTAAATCGTGACTATACATAACCCTGGTATCTGACAGCTGCCTTGCTCGTATAATAGTTTTAAATCGTGACTATACCCCTGGTATCTGAAAGTTGCCTCAATCATATAATGGTATTTAAATCGTGACTATACACCTGGTATCTAACAGCTGCCTCGCTCGTATAATGGTTTTAAATTGTGACTATACCCCTGTTATCCGAAAGTTGCCTCAATCATATAATGGTTCTAAATCATGACTATACCCCTGGTATCTGAAAGTTGCCTCAATCATATAATGGTATTTAAATCGTGACTATACACCTGGTATCTGACAGCTGCCTCGCTCGTATAATGGTTTTAAATCATGAATATACCCCTGGTATCTGAAAGTTGCCTCAATCATATAATGGTATTTAAATCGTGACTATACACCTGGTATCTGAAAGTTGCCTCAATCATATAATGGTATTTAAATCATGACTATACATAACCCTGGTATCTGACAGCTGCCTCGCTCGTATAATAGTTTTAAATCATGACTATACCCCTAATATTAGCTAGCTGCTCCACTCACAAGATAGTTTAGCAACATAATGGAGCTGGTTTACTACTGGACTGTTTACAAACACGATACTCTGAATCTCTGTGTTAGGCTATGTGAGTTAGTAAATCATGAACTGTTTCTAACTGTTTATTTTAATTATAAATCATTTATTTAGGTCAGTTATTAAAATACATGACAAACTTGCTTTACAAATATGTTCTTGAACCTAGCCTGTTGTAACAGTGGTGTATGCCTGTATGAACTTTATTTAACCTGATAGGTAGCAATCCTACCATAACTGATAACATTTTCTTATAAGCTACACCATGGTGGAAGCATGCAAGGTAAGCTTGTTACATGTAAAGACAATAAAATGTAACGGCCTATGAAACTTCAAAGTGACAAAGCTACACAAACTACCATGCATTACATGAACAAATTTCACAAATAATGTGTATGTTTTTGAGGCACTTTGATATCTAATAATCATAGATGTTCCAATTACACATGTAAGAACCTGTCTCATTCCACAGATAGCACCTAAGTTAGGGAGGTAATACAGCTTGAACACGACATCGCATCGTTGGAGAGGTTTTTCTGTATTCTATTTTAGATAACGGTGGAATCAAGACCAATGAATGAGGATGGAAAAGGAAATAGCCCAAAGAAAAGTGATGCTGATGAATTGTTGGAAAAAAACCCAAGGCTTTGGAGTCGGTACGCCAAACCTCCAAAGACTATTTCTCTACTGTCTAATGCAGACTCCTTCAGAAATAGCTCAAGGTTATTAATAAATAATAACAAAATTACTGCAGTAAAATGCTCCAATACAGATTACTTCATGGAATGGTTCTTTGACAATGTGAGTTTATATTTAAATTAATTTGTTAATTAAAATTACAAACATTGATCACACAAAAATTTACATTAAAATGATATATTTATCATATATTGCTATGATGCTATAAGTTTTTATTTTGAAGCCGGAGTCGGTTCATTTTTAGCAACTCAGACACGAACCAAAATTGCTTAGAAACTCAGACTTGGAAAAGAGATTGCAAGAGAGACCAAGACAGAAATGGGAGTAGCAGATAGCAAAAAAGTGTGCAAGTAAGAGGAGAAGAATGGACAAGAGTAAGGGAGTAATACTTGTGGAAAAAAAGAGGTGATAGATATTTTACTAAAATGACCCAGCCACAGATGATGGTGGTGGTGGTGGTGGTGGTGGTGGTGGTGGTGGTGGCGATGATGATGATGATGATGATGATGATGTAAAATGTTTTACGATACGTTAAGAAATTTAACAGAATTGAAGAATAATTATCTATATTAATAAAATGAAGAGTTTGTCTGTCATGAACGTTGTGTGATATCTATCACACACCAATGTCTGAAATTTTAAAAATAAGTAGCACTTGTGCACCTCAAAGCCGGAATTTTAAAAGTTATTTTTCATGTACAATCACTTAGCTGAAAGCATTTGTCCAAAGCAAAACTGATACAAAATGACACCAGACTAAACCAAAAACTATACTGCTAATATGGAATAAATGAGAGAAAAAGAAGTAAATCTCCTAAAATAGATTAGTCTTGGTAAAAGTTAGAGCTATTTTTTACATCATAGGGATATATTTTATTTAGGGCTGTCAAACATGATTCCTCGATACCCTCAATTCTTACTGACATCGAAAGAATCGTGAATCAATCTTAATATTACGATTCTCGCTACTCGATTCTTAGTTCTCAATTAAACTGGCCACTAAACAAAACGGCAGCATTCTAAATAGGTAATAATCGATTATCTCTCATATTAATTTAGTTGCCATTTCACTTAAATACCAGCAAATTGTAAATATACTGTAATGGCCCGAATATAATTTTATGAACCTAATATTTTGAGGTGTTCTACATGAAAAATAAATGGTCTCGAATATAATACGACCTGACATTATGACAGTATCAAGAGGTACAAACTTTTTTTTTAAGTAGAAGTCGAGTGGGACTGTAAGAAAATGGTACTTGATTCTAAACAAACAATTGACAATAGATTGGAATGGAAATTTTCCATAATATATTGATATATCTAACATTAATTGATATATCACAACATGTATATCGAAAGCTATGATATTACTGTAGTAGTAGTAGTAGTATTAGTAGTAGTATTAGTATTAGTAGTAGTAGTAGTAGTAGTAGTAGTAGTAGTAGTAGTAGTAGTAGTAGTAGAGTTAACAAAAGTGTATACAATAAGAAGTAAACTAATTTTAAGTGAATCTTGTGGAGGATTAAAAATTATCTGCCGAGTAAAAAACATAATCGAACAATTTATTAATAAGTTTTGTTTTTACTTTACATGATTTCTTTAACAAATTGGTTAAAATTGTTATTCTAAATCAAAGTCTTAAAAATTGTATACGAGACAGTTTTTGGAGATTTTTAGTATTTTCAAATCTCTCGCTCTCCTGAGTACCACAGGATTCAAACATACCGCCTCAAATTTCCCTCTTTGTCCAGCGGTAGCAAAGTATAGTTCACATTGTAGCATCTTATCATAAGCTATAACGTTAAATTTCAAAACAGGACATTAAATTACTTTCAACAATATTCCACCTAAACTTAAATAATGTTCTAAACTTACCGAGCTCCATTTCACTGAGTACATCCCAAGTTGATTATCCCCATCGACACATAACCGGCTAACGTGGACTAGTGATCAAAGCTAGATGTGCGAGAGAACGAGCTGGGCCAACCCCGAGTGTTCACCAAGGCTGCTGGGAAACGTGAGGTACAACATTTCCGGCACTAAATGGTTCCACATTCCAAGGACATTGTTCTGAGGCCTTCCAAGTCACATGTTCCCCTTTCACCATTACGCCCTTCCCCCTTTTCTCTCTTTGTGTCTACCTTGTGTGTAACCCCTACTTTCTCCTTCTCCGAGCAAATTGTATCATCTAATTACTGCCAGGGGATCGGAGGACAAAACCCTCTGGGCACGTCTTCGTGTCCAAATAAATGCAAGAACTAAATTAAGTAAAAGCTTTTGTACACCCAAATTCCTTTTCGGACTAAATATGTTTAATATTCAGAGTCCTTCTGACTTGTGGAAATTATAATAATGTTCAATATTCAGAGTCCTTCCAACTTGTGGAAATTATAATAATCTACACTAATATTATAAAGAGGAAAGATTTGTTTTTTTGTTTGTAATGTATAAACTCAAAAACTACTGGACCGATTTTAAAAATTCTTTCACCAATATAAATCTACATTATCAGCGAGTAGCATAGGCTATATTTTATTTTGAAAATTAAATTTTTTCCTCATAAAAATGTCGATAGTCACTCATATTTTATGGTAGAGTCTATGATGATGATGATGATGATGATTCTTCAATATGTGTGTTGAAAATAATAATGCAGGGGGTAGCGGAGGGAAGGGTCTAGTGTTTAATATTCAGAGTCCTTCTGACAAGGAAAGGAATTATATGTTTTGGGAGTCCTTTCGACTTGTGGAGAGAGTTAATAATATGGCAAAGTAAATACCGGAGATATTTTCTGTTGAATCAAAAAATATATATCTACTATATATCTTGTTTATAAATAAAACTTACATTAATCTAGTTAACACCTTATATGTTGACTTCACTTTATTCCTATTTAACTAAGTATTTTACACTTTCCTGGGAATTTTCTTTGATTATTTTCTGGTTCGTCAATTTCTTTATTGGTTTAGCACAATAATGCTGAATGGGTTACTTGGAATCATGAACTAATATATTATATAAATAATATATTTGTTTTTAATGTCCTGTGTGCTCACTCTGCATTTATTCTCCCCTTATTTTATGACTTTATACTTTGTATGCCTGCCTTTGTCCTGGAGGACGAAAAGGGGCTACAACATGTTACATAATCATGTAAGGTGTGGTGAACTTTACATAACATATACAATTTTTCTAGGTGCTAAGATAAGCAAAACTTGTTTAAAACACAGTATTACAAAACTAACAAAATTTCCCCCACTCACCATCATCAAAAAAGCCATGCAACATGCAAATGTTAGCAAAATACAAACCTTTTTGTGTTTCCAAGATATCTTCTCACACGCCATTCTTTACTCATCACTACTACACACGACACGCACACAAAAGAAAGAAAACAACTAAAATTAATTTATGGTCCAATATGATTTTCTATTATCAGATAATAGTAATATATCAAGTCAAGTTCATGTATATATTCAACAAGAGCAGAAAACAGAAAATGAGATATTTGAAAGGAGCAGGAATTCTAAAAAAATAAATTGCTTAAAAACCAAAGCGAAGATCTATAAATATTTTTAGGGTCATAAAGGTTCTGAAAGGTTTTAGTATTTTAAAATTGCATTGTATACCCTTCTTTCTTTAACATAAATTTATATGGAAACAACCCGCTTCAGTGGTCATATGGTTTAAAGCATCACACTCGCAATAGATTGGACTGCCAATAACGAAGAGATCTGGGTTTGAATTCTGGTCAGATATAGTGAGGGTGATTTTTCCTAACTTGTTCACGCGCTTCCTTCACGCAAGAGTGGGTACATTCCTCTAAATTAAACCATCCTTATTCCTAACAAATTAGCGTAGTCAGTATATATGCATATAACCTGAATAGACTTTGATAAAATATACCTATTTTTTGAAAATAATATACTTCTTTTTTCTCAGTAATTTTTGTAAAGATAGTTTAATTTTTCAGGAGATTATAAAAAAGAGTCAATGAACACTTACAAGTAAGCACTATTAAGTTCAAATTCTTTAATGAATGAAACTGTCACACCTTGTAGTGTTTTATGATTTCAATACTAAATAAAATAAAAAGTTATTTAACTTTTTAAATTGCAATACTTCTTTGTATTGTTTTAATATAAATAACTTATTTTTGTTATAATTAAATGTTTTATATATAAAAATTAGTAGATGTGGATTTTTAAAAATCAAATATTTAACAACTGAAAAGAACACCAACTTTTACTTTCCCTAACAAGGACAGATAAATGTTTTGGTGAGGCTCACTTGATTTGACATTCATAAGACAACTAATTTACTTGAACAAATGAAATTAAAAGCCAATATCACCTCCCTGATAATACAAAGTTTGGGTACATAATACAGCTCAAATTAGTCACTTCCTTGCAGTAGAATCAAGATTGGTGTTTTAACATTTTACAGAAAAAGTCCAATAATTCGACAAGCTCAGGACTTTGGCAATTCTTGATTATCAAATATACTTAATTATCATACTATGTCTGTCAAACGCGGTAAAAATTTTGTGTCATGTGTTTCATTTCATTCTTTAGCTGTATCGACTCTTATACTAGGTTTGGAAAATATTTTAAAGAACTTGACACTCAATTACAAGCAAGCTCTGCAATAAAGAGCGGTGCACTATCTCATAAATGGAAACAGACTGATTGGCAGACAAATGGCATTAGTGCGAGGCAAAAATATGAATGATCAGGGTAAGGGTTATGCGTGCCAGTTTATAGTGGTGTGTGCCGAACCATTGCATGCCAAATTATTGGACTTTACTGTAGCACGTTTAAATAATACAACCCCATTGAAAAAGAACTATTAAATATATATGTTTTGCTGTAGTTAAGTGAAGATGACCCAGACAATAGGCTGGAAACAGTAATGGATGTAAAGCGGTGGTAGGGAGAAAGCATACGGTGAAGGAGCTTATGTTCCAAACACACAAAGCCGAAGGCTGGAAAATGTTCATAATGATGGTAATTAATAAATCAAATAAGATACATTTCTAGAATGCCAAATATTAGTAACTTTCAATCAATGTTGGTGATTGAAAATTTGTTTTCTATAAAATCAGTGTTTAGCTGTATTTGCATAGAGGATGGTGGGAGACTTTAAAGGAAAAAAAACTATTTTGGTAAATCCAGCTTTGGATCCAAATTTTGACTTTCCTTCATTGGCAGTGTATCCTATCGAGAGAGTGAGACCTTAAGGACAATTCGACCACCGAAACGGGGAAGACTTAATTGGACGAGTTCTTACCACTGGGTGGTGCAAAGCTCTGCGACAACTTTCCGGAGGTCATTGTCATAGCGAGACAGCAGCAAAGTGTTGAGGGTCTCATTCTTGAAACCCATCTCCTCCAACTTTTGCACATTCTCCGCAAGTGAGCTACCCGGACTGATGTAGTGGACTTCCCCTGAGCCCTGAATTACAAGAAATGTAACATCACAAAGTTAAACACAAATCTAAAATATGTTCATGTCTGTATTTTAAAGATAAGTTTTTACTGATGGTCAACAGAAAAAAAATAGTCAAAAGTATAACTACAAGGCAGAAATGAAGAGGATATGAAAAAGGTGAAAAAAAGTCAGCATTTTTTTTCAGTTTTGATAAACAAACAAATTTTTTTCAGCAATTTAAATAAAGAGGAAAAGTTATTAAATCCTAGAACACCCCTGATGGTTATTCAATAACTGTTGAGATTAGACCTATATGGGATCCCAAACTTGAAAAAGTTTGTGGCATCAGATGTTCTTGAAACTCAAGACCGGAAAAATTAACTCCCCGAGATTTTCAAAAAAAATTAATACCACCTAAGTTTCCAATTGTATTATCAAATCATAATATTTTATTAGAACCAATGAGAAAGCCAAGTTTAGAATAAAACTTTTAATCTGAAAGGTAAATACAGGGTTGGGTAGAAATATCTCCACTATTTCCCGCCGCTGCTGGTGGTGCGCTAGTAGTACGAGGCATGGTGTAAGTATGCCATTTTGTAGAGAATAATCTGTCATTTTAGTTACCATCATAGTATGGAGTGGTGAACATCGTGTATTTGTTATTGAGACTTATTTTAAAAATGCTGATTCTGTCATCGCCACACAGTACAAACTTTAGGGTAGGTCAACATGCTATAGTACCCGACAAGAAGACATACTGTTATGGGTGTCAAATTTTAGAGCTACAGGTTCAGCTTTGAAGAAGAAACCACAAAAAGTTCAAACACCCGAACACATACAATCAGTGAGACAGGCATTTACACAATCTCCACGACACTGAGCTCTTAAACAAGCTGCTGCATTAGGAATTTTTTATCGGAGCGTAAGGAGAATTTTACATGCAGACTTACATTTTCATCAGTACAAAATTATGGCCGTACAGCATCTAAATGAACGTGACTGGATTAACCATATCAATTCTTGCCAGACTATTCTTGAAAATGTTCCAGTGAACTCTATTGTGCTGTCAAGAGATGAAGCACATTTCCATTTATCGGGTTATGTGAGTAGGCAGAGTTTCTGATACTGGGCAGAAAATAGTCCCCTACAGTTACACGAGCGTCCCCTGGACTTTTTGTGTGTTACGTTTTGGTGCCCCATTTCTGAACTTTGAATAATAGGGCCATACTTTTTTGCGGAAAGAAAGCAATCAATTACAGTAATTTCTGATTGTTATGTCAACATGTTATGCGACTTCTTGCAGCCAAAACTTAAGAACTCAAGAGACAAGGCCGAAAATTTGTGGTTTCAACAAGATGGAGGCACTGCTCACACTGAAAAACAATCCATGAATGTCCAAAGAGAAATGTTTTTCGGGCATCTAATCTCACAATGAGGTGACATCCCATGGCCTACACGGTCACCCGATCTTGCTGCATGTGATTTTTTTCTCTGGGGATATCTGAAGGAAGTCTTTAAAAAGAAGCTGATTTGAAAGTTGCTATCCGACAAGAAATCGCTGTGATACCACCAGAAACGACAAGGCTAGTGATGTGGAACTTGAGGGCAAGGTTGCAAACCTGTATAGATATTATGTCTGTTTTATTCACTTTTCTAATGGGGAAATATTTCTGCCGAACCCTGTATAAGCCTAAAGTGGAAATTTATTTTTTAAATTTTTTTCCTGTTTCCCGTCCCATTCCCACGGAGCATTGATATTTCCCGCCCTAAGTCAAAACGTTATTCTCGCACAGTCCTATTTGAGATTACATTTTTTTAGCTCTGCATCTTACTACCCGTTGTGGTTACACATCTATGTACGGTACTAATTACTCTCATGTGTTAAGAAATAGGATGGTTGAATTTAGGGAAAATGTACCCATAGTTGTGGGGAGGGAGTGTGGATAACCACCCCCAGTTCAGCAAAATGAGATCAAGACCCGATCTTCCCGTCTTCTGCAGTCTAGTCTATTGGGATGGTGTCTAAGAATATGCAACCACCGAAGCAGGTTTGAGATTACTATGTGAAGCAAATTAAAACTCTTGTGTTTCTAATGAATAAATATTTTATTTACTATGCAAAAAAAAAAATCTATAAAAACTGCAAAAATACTGGCATTAACTTGCATTCCCTACCATCCCATTTTAATAGAAAGAGTTTAGGTGTGTTTGAAATTCATTATTATTTGACTATTGGTTGTGCATTTCATAGAAATGAAGAAAATGTGTGTGGGAAGGCAGAAGGGGGAATGTCGACAGTAGTTTCATTAGTGTGATTGGTTTTTACAAGCATTGGACATGTCAGGAATATAATTATTTTTAAAAGTGGGGTAGCTGATTTGTGGGTGTAGCACTAAAAAGGACCAAGCCCAAGCTAGATTAGACCTACTAATAGTTCATTTTAGAGCCATGTCTACACAGGATTCATGCATGTACAGTACCCAGTCTGTTTCAAGTGTTGTGTGCTAAGAATGCCATGGCTATTTCATCATTTTTGTAAGGTTGTAGAGGGAAAAATTGCCAAATTGTTATTTTAATTACATATTTATGAAGATACTATCATTTTTAGCTGCATATAATCATCTATAATAGAAAGTTATGTTCTCGCTATAATGACATTACACTCCTACCCAATCTACAGAGTAACGCCAGAACTAGTGCAAATCTGGGAAAACGATTTGCCGACTAGATTTGCTTATGGAATTTTTAACTTTAGAAGGCAGAGACAGTCAGATTGAATCTTGGATCTAGAAGAGTTAAATTTAAGTAAGCTAACTTATAATTTGAAATGATGTAGCAAAGAGGATACAACAAGAACATGCTATTTCTCCATCCAAATAGTCTGTTTCTAGTCTATGAGCGAGAACGGTCATATGTCGCCTAGGGGATTTTGCATACTGAAAGTAAACATTTGTGTCTGACAAGAGGAAAGATATGTAATGTAGACATCAGATACTTACCCAGGTAGGGGGACGCGCTCGCAGGTTGTTGATAACACTCTTCGCGGTATTAATGGCGCTTGAAGCAGCGTTGATGGCCCCATTCATAAGAGTCTCGGGCAGGATATGAACCTGCGGTGCTATACCCCCACCGCTGTTCTGCCTGACGAAGGTGTGGGAGAACTGTGGGGTCTCTGCGCCTGGAACCTGGCTAGTCTGAGGAGGCACGTAGTAGTTTGGAATGGCATAGAAAAGTTGGCCATGTGGCGGGGGAATGACCTCCGCAGTGGGGGGAGGCGGTATGGGAGCCTCCTGGCTAGAGGCCTGTTGAGGCTGTGGTGGATTTGCAGCTGACGAAGTGGAGGTTTTATCCTTATTATTCGATGGTTGTGTACCAGTGGTAGGAGGAAAAACATTAGGTGATGGTTTGATAATTATCTTCTTCAAAGCAGAGTTCAATGAACCAGGTCTTTGGGTCTGAGCTCCCTGGGCAAACATAGCCGATCTTTTTTGATAGACCGGTGCTGCAGACTGTTGAAGCTTTACCGGGACATCTGGTAGATTATCTGGAGCTTCTAGGTCTTGCTGGTCTTGAGCCCCAAATACATACGGTGAAGCATTTTGAGCCTCTGGTGCATGTAGTGGCGTTGGTTGAGGATGGTTCCCCCAGACATAGCTTGTGACACAAGGCATCCTATTAGCGATGTACAGTGTATCCTGGTTGGTACACATGGGAGGATCATAGTAAACTAGTGGTGGTTGAGTATGATATTCATGTGTGTAGTATCGCAATGGGTCGCTTGGGCCGATCGGCGCGTAAGGAGATGGCGACTGACGGATAGGCGCATACATGGCAGAAGATTGGCCTTGGTCTAAAGAATCAGTTGACGACTGATTTTGGCCAAAGTATGAATAATAAACAGGTTGGCTTTGAGTGTCAAAAGTATATGCTGGTGATGACTGGCTGTCACCACTAGATACAAACTTGTATGATTGGCTCTGCCCGCCGGCAACGTATGTGACCGGCTGGCTTTGGTTGGGAAAAATGTGAGTAGACCATGATGGGTTTTGGCCCGCAGATGAATAGGTTGTCGATTGGTTTGGATCAGAAACGTGGTTATGGGTACCCACTGAAAATGTAGTGGATGGATGACTCGCGTCACCAAACGAATACGAATTGTATGACTGGTTGAGAGTAGAGGTTGTGGACGTCTGAGTAGATGAAGTGATTGAAACCGAAGATTGAGAGGATGAAACAGCCGTTCGGTGAGTGCGGAAGGCAAAGCCATCCGCCCCGGCCTCTAAAGTGTTTGAGACCTTGGTCTGGAACACGGTGCCGTCCGTCCCAACATGAAATATCTGCTTGGGTTTGTGTGTAGGGGAGCCGATGCCCGATTCTTCAGCTTGTTCAGGAGGCCAAGAGCCCTTTAGAACTATGCACTGCCCTTCGGAGTCGACTGCAAACACATTTTTGCTCCTGCAGACAAAGCAAGCTTTGTTGTCCTTCTTGATGCTTTCGGGCTCCATACTCTTCGCATCCTCAAACACTTCTTCCTCCTTACAATCAGGGGTCTGGTTGGATGATTCTTCTTCTTGGGTCTCTTTCTGGTCTTCAGTCTCTTTTTTCACAAACACATAAGCTTGCTCCTTCAAATCTATAAAGTATAAGATTTCCAAAATTATTTCCATATGACAAGCATTTAAAAGTGTTTTTCAACAGGTATGCAGTGGGAGTTTGAGGGAATATGGAAAAGAATTGATGTATAAAATTAAAACTTTTAAATCCATGATCAACATTATTTTTTTAAATAACACAATGATTATAAATTTAGCTATTGATCAATGAAAAAACATAAACATCTCCTTGAAAAAAAACTTACTGTGTCTTGATAATATTAGCACCTAGTTCAGTGTGCCATGAATTGAAAAACATTGAAAATCTATTATTTAATATATTTATTGAGTGAGAGAGAGAGAAAGAGAGCAAAACATGGGAATTAAGTTTTTGAGGAGCATGGTAGTTGTCACCAGAAGCGATAGGATTAGGAATGAAGTGGTGTGGGGGAGGGGAGCGGGAGTAGATAAGATGATGGAGGAAATAGGATGAGATGGTATGGACACATAACGAGGATGGAATGGGAGAGGATTCCAAGAAGATTAACGGATATCAAGTACCGTATTTTTCCGAATCTAAGACGAGTTTTTTTCCCCCCAAATTTGTAACTTCAAAATCTAGGGATCGTCTTAAAATTGCAGACTAAGGAAACTACATAAAAAAAACTACGCAGACTACATTAAAAGGTAACATTTTAAATAATTATTTAATATTAATACAATACTGCTGGGCTGACGTTTTTAGAGATTTTATCCATTTTTACTGATTTTAAAGGTATAACACAGATCACCGAAAAATATTTGGTTATTTTCACGGATTTTTAGAATATTTTTTAAGTTATTGTTAAAAATAACTACCTAGTTGTGGCTCGATATGGCACTCGATAACCATAGTATCGACTGGTATACTATACACTAAAAATCTCAACACCACTCTTTAGTAATTAACACAGATAACTTCTCGAATGGGTTGGGGCAAGTGATAGGCATAATATAATTGAATAATATAAAGTCAATTATTATCTTTGATTAGTTGTTCCTAGATCATCAGTGTTGCAATAAGAATAAAGATGCTTGTTTAATCATCAATTTTTTTTATGCTTGGCTGTCATACCCGCCGACTTATATGTTAATTAATAGCAGACGTGTTAATCGGTTAGATTTTTTGTAACATGTGTTTATCATTTCTTTGTAAAAGCAAGTTTGTTGTATACGAGTATTTGTCTTTTTATCTCTCTCTCTCTCTCTCTACTTTATTTTATTTTATTTTCTGTACATCATTGTGAAAGTGAAAGTGTCACATTTTAGAAGCTAGCGTGTTAATAGTCGATTGTATTTAGGAGGAGTAGGGTATGACTGTATGAGACTCGGATTTTCCCAAAAGATTATCATTTGTCATAATAAAAATTAACCTCTCATTGTTTTTATGAAACGTTTTCAAAGTTAACCTCCTTATGTGAAAGCAATATTTATGACAAAAAAATAAACTCCTTAGCAATTTTGCAACCCTAATTAGATTTTAAATAAATATAGGTGTTTTGTTTTGTATATAAAAATACCATTTGTTCACATTACAAAATAAGTCTACCATAGTTATTATTTTATTCATTCATAATAAAATAAATACCACTTACAAAAAAATCTATTCAGAACCACTGAAAAAGTGGGAGTTGTCATGGATTCGGGTAAATACGGTATGTAGGGAAGCGACCACAAGGGAGACTGCAGAAGAGATGGGAGTGAGAGAGTGGAAAAGAGTGCAGGAAGAAGAATGGAGGACAGAGGGATACTTTGTCAAAGGGATATTTTACTAAAGATACCCAGCTACAGGCTGGAAAGAGGTGATGATGATAATGGTGATGATATAGTGAAAATAATTATATTGATTATGTAATGAAACTAACATTTTACCAATTTTAAATAGTACACCATAATTTATTTTCTGATACAGTAGTCTCTTGGAAACTCGACACACTCGATAGCTCCACATTCTGTGTAAATTAGTGCGCACACGTGAACACAGTTGTTGGCGCCAGTCATCACAATCCAAGGTCATTCAACTGTATAATCTCTCAGTTTGTTTGTGTAACTCGAATGGAACAGTCGTAGTGTGGTGTTTTTACAAGTGGTGTGCTTGGTAGTTTTCCAATTCAATAACGTGTTATTAGAATCAATATAATACTGCATTTCTATATATTACACATATGTATATACACCTTTATATTAACACATAATATATTGTACTGTATGTATATTACTGTTACTGTACCTTACAATACTACAGTACAGTATGGTACAGTACAATACAACTGTGCCTATAATATTCGATACAGTAATGTGATTCAGCCTTGTTTAGTAAACATGCATTCTATGCAAGTTCATTAGTAAAACTCGACATTTCAATAACTCAACACCATCTCGGTCCACATTAGATCAAGTTTATGAGACTCTACTGTACTGTTAATTGAGTAAATTTTGATCGCAGCTTTAACAAATTAAACATGAAAAAAGAGGGGGAAACAATTTAAGAAAAACCACCCTCAGTACACTATGCATGGATTTAAACCATGACCTTCTCATCACCAGCAAAAACAAACTAGATGAGTGTAATCTATAAATAAGATCCTCATTTTATCAAACAATCTTGGAATCAGAAAAAAGAAAAAATCAGGCTTTCAACAATTAAGAAGCTTCACCAATGAAAATATTAACATTTAAACTACTCAAACATGTCCAATTACTGCCGTTTTGAGCTCTTTTGTACATTCAAAACCAATATTCATAAGGACAATTTTTTAAGTTGTCGTAATCATCATCATCATCATCATCAAATGTTTCCAGACTGTGGCCGGGTAAGTTTACTAAAATATCTCAATCTTACTCTTTACTTCCACCATTCTTCATCCTTTAATCACTTCCATTCTTTTCCCCTTGTTTGCTCTTATCTCTTTCTTGGTCTCTCTTGCATTTTTGATTACATGACCATACCATCTACCCCCTGCATCCACTATCACATGTATTCCATCTTCTGTACAGACAACTTAATTCCTAATACATTTACCATTTATATTATCCTGGTCCAATAAATTTAGAAAGCAAATAATCAAACTCACCTATGGAATCGATTGGAACATCAAACTTGAAGCAGGGGGGCATTGGCACCACTACAAAGTTGTCGTCCTTATCCTCCTCATAATCCGAGTCGGAACACAGTTCCGGGACGTTTCCCTCGCCGCATATACTCAAGATACTCAGATGCTCACAGTAACTGTCACCATCCCCATCAGAATCGTCAGTAATAGTGGGAATCACCAATTCCACATCACGGGGCTTGGGCTTCACTGTCAAGTCTACGGCGTGTTCCAATCGTGACTTGTCGGAATCAATATACTCGGCTGCTAAAACAAAAAAAATCCCCAACATTTTTAGATTTTTGTTGGTCAAGTGTAAGTTAAGGCAAAACTAGCCATAACTTACAACAATATAAAAAATAAATACAATAAACAACTTTTTTTAATCACTGCGTCTTATTACCTGTTCAGATTATAATTACTGTAATAGAGTAGGAATGAGGAAGGAAGCATTTTAGAAGTAATCTAACTACATTTGGGTGGGAGGAGAGTGGGAAATACTTTGGGGAAAAACTGCCCTCAATACACCTGACAGAGATTCGAACCTCAATCTCCCTGTCATCAGAAGGCCAGTCCAACACAAGAATGATGCCTTGGATCGTTTGGCCACTGAAGTGGATGAATCTTAAATTTCTATGAGGATTCCATCACTAGGCAAGTGTAAACATACCTTCTTGGTAGATATGATTGTTATTTTCCTCTTTGGGGGAGTTCTTGAGAGTCCGACCTTCCACCACAACAGCACAACGGATCCAGTGGCCAAACCTCACACCCATGTGGTGAAAGTGCCAGTACGTCTCAAATGCTCCTGGAAACTCTGCAACCCCACAACAGTTAATGAAAATCCATACAAGCTATATAACATTTGTGTTTACCACTTAAGATAGCAGGTTTGGTTAAAAAAAAATTAAGTCAATACTTTTCATGATACATATAAAAGGTATGTAAAAAAAAGCACAAAGATGGAAATATTGCAAGCGCCATATTGGCTCGAGTAAAGAATTGTCTTACACATAATAGAAACCTAATATTTTGAAGGTGTTTTACTTGAAAAATAAAATGTTTCTCATATATCATGAGGTAAAAATTTGACATAGTTTTATTGGGCCACCTGGCATGTGCAAGCACTCTTAAAAAATTTTAATAACAGAAACGTAGCACAGATCCTTCCACCAGCTAGCAGTGACCTACTGAATTACCAGTTCACTTACACTGAAGGGTGGAAATCCTCCCTCTTTGTTTTGACAATGATTTAATTACTAGACGTACATATTTCCAAGCTCACGCTAGTTACTCGAGCTTCTTTTTTGACCTCGAGTTTAGACACACATGCATGTGTGTATATAATACGAAGTAATGTTTTCGGGAGGACATTTTTAGGGGGAAAACATTGCACTAGATTCGAGCCAATACAGTAAATGTACCATATTTTTATAAGAACACCCCAATGACCACTAGGGCGGAGGATAGTATCAGTTTTAATTAAATTATAAAACCAACATAGGTGGCAGCATCGCCTAAGGCAGCATTTTTCAAAATAGACTACACCATAATTATTATCTCAAGATCTATGAGGTAATTATAGAATACTCAGAATATTTGTGTAAAAAAATGTATGTGGGCGCAGTGTATTTTTTCTTGTGCAAGGGCAGTTTAAATCTAAAAAAATTGGCAGCCCCTGGTCTAAGGCGTCATTTTTTAAATCTACCAGAATTTCTCTGACGGGAGGAACCGGGTTAAAATTCCGGTCAGGTGTACTGAGGATGGTTTTTATCAAATGGTTTTCCACTCTATTCACACCCCAAACAAATGCAGTTACACTTTTTCTAATATTCAACCTTCCTAATCCCTAACACTTTGCATGATTCATTCATACACATGTAACCTTAAATCGATGGTAAAATGTGATGCAAAAATAAAACAGCTTTATATTATTATTAGCACCGCGTCTTACTACCCGTTCGGGTTATACGCACTTACGCTAATGTGTAATGGTAGGGTGATTGTGAGATGAAATGGAGGACCTACAGTTTAACGTGGAATCCGAACCACGGTGGAGACTTGGCATTCCTCACATTCACAAGATGTCTTGTCAGAGGTGAAGGAAGGGTTTGGTAATCAGATAAATCTTTGCCGGGACCGAGGATCGAACCCCGGCCGCCAGCATAAAAGTCTGACACCTTACCCCTAGACCGCCAGGTCACCAACAGCTTTATAAAGTTGTAGTTCTCATTATCGTGAATATAAGTGTTCTAGTATCACCTGGGGCCCGGAAGTTGACGGATATCTGCCCCTTCTCCCCGGGCTCAAGTATAGGGCAAATCACAGTTGTATTCTCAGGTTCTAGACCCAGTGTACCCCAGGTCAAGCGTAGTTCCGTCTAAAAGAGAAGTGGTAAAAAGGGTCTTTACAGCAAAAATATAGCTCACAGAAAAATTATATTTATAGAAAAATTTGTCATGGCCAAAAGCAAAAAAGTGTAAGAGTATTAGATTAAATAGGTAAGTGGACCTCAATAGTATAGTCTCCCCCTGTCAGAAGGTTCTTGAGACTAACAATAATATGTTATACAAATGTGAATTATATTTGGAAGAAGGTAGAAGAACAAATGCATAGAAATGTATAAAAGGGAACAAACTTAATAAGTATTTTACAATAAAAACGAAAACAGAGTTTAAACTTTACATTACTTTTAATTATGTTTAAAATATTGTTTTGGAGTGGGTGAAAATGAATTATTAAAAGTTATGAAACAGTGTAAGAAAACTTGAGTTTCCGTTATTTTAAATGTAAAATATAACATGTGATCAAAAACCTAAACATTTATAACAAAATAGTTTTTTTTTCAA
Organism: Timema shepardi; assembly: GCA_902151425.1. NCBI lineage: Eukaryota > Metazoa > Arthropoda > Insecta > Phasmatodea > Timematidae > Timema > Timema shepardi. The sequence continues at coordinate 149,584 of CABFVX010000792.1, forward strand.
GTGTTGCCAACCTAAAACCTAAGCATATGATTTTTTAACTATCATCCAGGTTTAAACCTATCATGAACAGACTCGAGTTAAGCTGTTAAAGCTAAATACCCCAAATACAAAGCAATAAAAAAGATTGTTTCAAACAAACATTTTTTGTTTGGGGTGGAAAGAAAACAATACTAGTTATTTTTGGTTTGATGTACATCTTCAAGGTTAAATTTGTTTTTTTAGTGAAATTTATAATTTTTGTGTAACGGCAATCTATTCCACACCAAAAAAAACCTTGTTTGAAACATTTTTTAAAAATTGATATCAATTTTTGAAGATAATTTAAATGGTATTTTTCTATTTAAATTTGTATTCAAGAACATCTTACTATAGTAAGGGTGTATCGATGTTAATGATCAACATTTTGAACAATTATAAAATCATGGTTTAAATTAGGAGGTATACTGAGATACTTGGTGATATTGGAGTAGAAATTGCTTAGATAGAACACTAAAAAACACACAAACACATTTTTTTAAGGACAATAATTCACTGTCACAGACAACTTCATCTGATCAAAAGAGTAGATTACTCTAATTTAAACCATAATTTAGTATAGTGCTTTATTCCAAAGAACATTTATAAAATTAATTTCATGAATATTATTGTATTTAATGTAATAAAGAATAACATAATGTAATAAAAGGACTGTGAATAAAAATTGTTGTATAAAATACAAGTTAAAATATCTTCTTAGAAAAATTTTAGGCCAAAAGTTGTTTGTTTTTTGTTTAGAGAGAATAAAAGGATGTAAAAAAGTATAGGTTTTCATTAAAAAGTTACCTTTAAATAACCTTGGAACATATTCACTAAATCAAAAATAGCTGGTGCTATTTTCTTCCCCCATAAAAACAAAAAATATATTGTTCAAACATTTTTTTTCCAAAATGCTTCCAATTCGGGATATTCTGGTTACTCAACTTAAATGCCTCACCCGGTATGTACCAAAAAAATAATTAGAAATGGGTCGAGTCATATATTTATCAAATCCAAAACTAAGATTTTCTTTTGAATCGTTAATACTAATTAAAATCCTAGAATCTTTAAATATGTACAGTATTAGTTCAAGTGAAAATATTTCAACTGTTGTTAGAAAGATAAACGCTTTAGTACCACTTATTTGGCCATATTTAGTAGGTCATACAAATTAATTGTTGTACAATTATATACAATTTTGTCTAGTCTGTGTATGATGTTACTTTTCTTGTTATTACACATGTTTTTATAATTTATTTTACCAATTAATTAAAATTGTAATTTAGGGTCAAGGTTTTTATATAGTTTGTATTTGAGATAATTTTTTTCAAGTTTTATCAAACCTCTTGAATAACAAAGAATGAGTTATCTAAGGAATCAAGGACTTGCCACGCAAAATCTCACCCTAGTCGACACATAACCCACCTTGTCCGTCCAGGGCAGGGTGCCATTATTCATGATATCCCAGACCTTGGTAAATGTGTCGCCAACCCTCACAATTGTGTCAGGTAACTGGGACCCTTCATTCAGCAGTATAGCGTCCATCAGATAGGTGATAACAGGTCCGTCACTGGACCTCTTCCTGGCCATCTTCCTCTCAGAGCCAGTGGCCGCGGGGAGTGGTGACACCTTCACGCACTGGACAGACGACTTCTTCTCCATCCGCCGCTTCGTCTTTGTCTCCAGTTTCTCCAGCTTTGAGTCCAGTTTCTTCTCACGCTTGTGGAGCTTCTCGATTTTCTTTAGCAGCTTCAAGTCCCTGTTTAATGCAAGTACTGGATATAGTAAGATTATGATACTCAACCAAACGACGAGAACTTAAGGGGACTGCCTAGGTAGCTGTGATATTGCCGATCAGATGTTGCGGTTAGGTAAAAGAAATTTAAAACCGCGTCTTACTACTCATCCAGGTTATATGCTGAGGTAATAAATTACTCTTAACAGGTTTGGGTAGAGTAAGGTTGAATTTAAAGGAGGTGTATTTGCATTTGTGTGGAGAGAGAATGGAAAACCATTTAGGAACAATCAAAACCCTAAGTACACCCTGCCAGGTTCGAACCATGAGTTTGTCATTGAAAGTCTATTGCGAGAGTAGCACCTTAGACCATGTGGCCAATGAAACAGGCTAGGTTAAATATTGGCAGAACCCTAAATGAACACAAGGTTGGTGTTTACTGGAATGGACTCAAGACTATTGATTTTTAAAATCTCGGTAAGACAAGTGAGCTTATGAAGGACTTCTGTTAATTGGGGACTTACTGGCTAAAAATAAAGCCCAATGTCAAACACAAGTTGCACTATTGTTCATTCACGGGAGGAGTTTACCTGGGAAAGGTCTTTTTTCTTACCAATATCCTACTATATAATAGATTTCTGGTAGGGAAAAAAGTCCTTTCCCAGGTAAACTCCTACCGTGAACGAACTTTACCTTGTCTCTGTTCCTTGAACACCATCAGAAGAATCGTCATCAGAAGCCTTCTTCTTCTTGGCCTTACCGGGTGTACCCAGGGGGGCCTTGCTGCCTAATTCGCAGCTACATTTGACATTGCGTGGCCCTTTGGTTATCTCCAGCAAGAGCTCCTTATTACGCAGCACCAAACTGTGAGTCACCTCCGCAATTATCTCATTCCTCATCTGTAAAAACACCAGGACACTCGCTCACAAACATATTCAGAGTTAGCTTCTTGAATGACGTAGCTAAATAATATTACATGTCAAGGCCGCTTCTCGAACAACGGAACTAAACAATGTTACATATCAGAGCCGCTTCAAAGAATAATTATGTGCCTGGGCCAATGTTCATCTTTGGTTCAAATATTGTCTAATGACCTTGAAGCGAGATCCCTACAAGAGAAAAATAATGGATGTATGTATTGTTATTTTTCTTGAGTATTGCTAATCTCTTTTGATACAAGTTTTATATTATTATTACTATTAAATTATTTGCGGTATTTAATGTGCACTTTCTTTACCAACTTATTATATCAGCGCACAACATAGATTTACCTACATCTAAAACAGACAACACCAACGCCATGGTCATTAATTCATCACTGTGAAAGGGGAAACTACACACTTCCTCAACGATAAATTTTTCGGCCATGCCGGCAATCGAGCACGGGAACCTTCGCTCAGTAGAAAGATACGCTATATAATGAGTCAAGGTGTTTGAACTACAAGTTATATAAATTATTTTGTATACTCCGCTGTGAGTCTAGTTAATATACACAAGAATGATTGTTTTCAAACTTTTCTAAAGCATATTTTTACTTTATCATAAAGAGAGAAAAGTATTGTAATTGTAAACATTTTTGAAGTATAGTTTATGATTATCCGTAAGTTTGTGTGTCCAAATCCAAAAAAGTGGATATTACAATTCCCTCTGGTCCTGGTATTTGGAACGGTTTGGTGGATTTTGTTTCAACTTTATAGCAAGATGTTATAGAGCAATACCTCAGGAATTAACACTGAACCCAACATCGAGAGACCAGACAATGTCAACACCCAGGGTGGCTACAAAACATATTTTACAAAATTCCCTGAGTTTTACAGGCAACTTTTTTCAATTTTCCCCGACTAATTTTTTCCAATTTTAGTGTTGGATGTTGTTTGTTGTAGTTTTATTTATTATTAGTCACATATTAAAATCAGTATGTATCTACTACACATAAATGGTTTTATCAGTTATTTAAAAAATTAAAACATTATTTTATTTAGGTATTATTAACTTTTGTTTTGGTGTTTGGTTGCGAAATTAGTGGGATATTTTAAACATATTTTTTAGATCCTTTACTTTTCCTTATTTTTAGTTAAATTCCCTGACATTTCCCGGTTTTTCCTGTCATCCAAAAATTCCCTGACTTTTCCCTGTTTTCCCTGTCTGTAGCCACCAAGACACCTTTACCCTGCCGATGTGGGCTCTTATAAATGATGAAAGTTTGGAGCAAGAGAGGAGACAGGTATCACGTGTACCTCTTACCCGTATCATGTACTTCTTAAACCAATGAGGTGGCACATCATCCTCCACCTTTAGTTTTTTCTCGAGATGCTCCTGACGTATAGTGAGTTCCTCCAGCATCTCGAGGAGCACCTTCTTGCACTTCTCTATATCGTCACACTCGTGCAATCGACGAGACTTCCCCCTCTTCTCCTCACCGGAAGGTGCTGGGGCAGGACGTGTCCACGACAGACGGGAGAGCATGCCTGTAGGGCCCTGTGTCAGATAGTTGCGATAAGAAGGAGTGAGGGGGTGACCCTGGGCACCTGCTCCTCGAAGCTTCTCCGTGGCACTTAGCTTGGGCGTGACAACTTTGGCGCCTGTCTTCAAGTGTTTCGTCTTTGATTCACGCTTGAAGCTTGATTCTTTCAAGTCAGTTTGATTCTTTGATAGAGCGATCTTCTTGAAGACAGTTTTAGGGGTTGGCGGTAGAGGTATCCCTTCTTTTGTATCCAGCTTGAGGATGATGTCCCTTCCTTTGTGCGCTTGCTGCTTGGCAAACTGTAAATAAATATTTGATCAATATTTTTTACAAAATTTATATTAGGACTAGGGTTGTGAGAAGCTATGAAGTGTCATGTTGAAGGGAGAATCTCCTTTACTTCAACTTTGACACCCAACATAGCACTCGCATCTTAATATAAAACATTTCAAAGGAAGAAAGAAATTTCAACATATATTTTTATTAACAGTTTGAAAGCGCATTACATTCAGTTACAGCTGGATAAAAAGTATTGTGCTTTTTTTTCTCTATTCCTTTTTCTTTACTTAGAAGCAGCTAATGGGCAATTTATAGAGATACCTGCAAGTCGTATATTTCTCAAATCTGAAGCTTACATTTTTTTTGCAAATAACAAATCCAAATTTGGATCCCTGAATATTTTTTTAAATGTATAATTTTAGTTTGAGTGATAATATTTAAAATATAATTTAAAAAAAGTTGTTTAAGGCTTTGGAGCGACTGACAAATGATATGTTTTTTGTTTGTTTTTCTTGTCAATTATATCATGTAAATTATGTAGATTAATTATATTAATTTTAGGGATGGGCCCTTGACTCCCTAAGAATATTCGATATTTGAGGACTCGAGACACAACCAGAAATGCTTAAAAAAACATTTGTTTTAAATTCAAGTGAAATTGATTTTATAGCTCTGATAGTGCTTGCTGGTGGTTAAAAACCAATTATAATTAAAGGATGAACTCAACAACCAGGCCCCAGGCCAGTAATTTAACACTTAATTTATGAATGTCATAATGAATATCTATTAAAAGAACGTTAACATTTATTTACTATTTCTATTTTGTATTATTCTATTATATTTATTTTTCCTCTTATGTTCATAATTTTTCCCAAGATTCAGATTAAGATTCAAAGGTAAATTGGAAGTATTTGATTCATTCATAAAATAGTGGATTCAACTCGACTCTAATTAATTTTATTCTTTTCACTTACTGTGAAAACTTGAGACCTATATCCTGGTTCGAATCTCGCTCCTAGTGTACTGAAGGTGGTTTTTTACTTAATTATTTTACACTCTCCATTCAAACTAATATGGGAACATTTTCCCCAAGTTTAACGTTTCAAAGTTCCTCATCCATAAATGTAATCAATGGGGAGGGAGACGCAGCGACATAAAACAAGAGTAAGCCACTTAGGGAAAATTATGTCAATGCAACCAATAAAGACGGGCAGCTTTGTTGGAGCTCGCTGGTTAGGTTAAGTACCTACACGAGTGATCAGTTATCTTATCAATGTGGGTGTGAAATGAAAAACAAATTTTAGGTGTTCAAAAACAAGGTGGTTGGGAAGATATTTGGTCCAAAAAGATATGAGGCTGTGTAGTGGAGGTTACATAATGATGAGTTACATATCCTATACTCATCACAAGATATTGTTAGGATAATAAAGTTTCATAGATTACAGTGGGCAGGACATGCAGAACAAATGGGAGAATCTCGAGTATATATTGTGTTCAAGGTTATTGACTGACATTATTATTATTATTAGCACCGTGTCTTACTACCCGTTCGGGTTATACGAACTTACGCTAATGTGTAATGGTAGGGTGATTGTGAGATGAAATGGAGGACCTACGGTTTAACGTGGAATCCGAACCACGGTAGAGGCCTGGTATTCCCCACATTCACAAGATGTCTTGTCGGAGGTGAAGGAAGGGTTTGGAAATCAGATAAATCTTTGCTGGGATCGAGGATTGAACCCCGGCCATCAGCATAGAAGTCTGACACCTTACCCCTAGACCACCAGGTCACCTATTGACTGACAAACCCAATGAGGAGACCATTGGGAAGACCTAGACGCAGACAGGAGGCTAACATTAGAATGGACCTTAAAGAGCTAAGGTGTAATGAGGTGGACTGGATAGAATTAGCTAAAGATAGAGACAGGGTGTAGTGAGTAGAACTAGCTCAGGATAAGGTGTAATGAGGTGGACTGGGTAGAACTAGCTCAAGATACGAATAGGTAGTGCACTTTTGTAAGTGTGGCAATGAACTTTTAAGTTACTAATGCCATAGAGCCAGTAGGCCTAAGTGAAGAGCTAACTCTGTTGTGCAGTAAATTGTCATAATAGGAGGAAACTTAACCTACATCATGAAAAATTACTAGATCTACTTTCAGGAGTTCATACATCAAGTCGGTGGCGACTCCTCCTTAAGTGTGCAGGTGCAAGTGCACCCCCATAATTTCACACAAAATAGAATTTTTATTCAATTTAAATAATAACATTTCGAAGTGAATCGATATTTTTTTAAATCGACTATGCTCTTGCATGTCTCAATCTATTTACTATTTCACTTGTTTTCCTGACAGCTAGCGCTGTCCTCGTACTTCTACTAAAATCTAGGGGTGTGCAACAATCTGAGGATGCGCATCGAGAAGAAGAGAGGTTGTTGACCTTGCAAGTTAGTTTTAAAATGGACCTTAGCACATGACCTGGTGAGCAGCTTGATAGCGAACTTGGCGATTTGTTTTGATTAACTACAGTAGCCTCGTGGCTTCTTTGGTGCTGACTGACAGCTCACAGCTGACTTCTGAGTCAATGTTTAGGTATATACCTAAATTTTGACAGTCAGAAGTGACAGCTACTAAACACATGTTTTTGCAGGTCATATGGTTTGGCAAAGGGATACATAATTTGGTCTGGTAGCTTTTCAAAGCCATCAGCTGTCAGTCAGCACCAAAGAAGCCATGGGGCTAGTGTATAAAGTGTTACTGCCACTTATAATATTTTTTAAAGTGTGATTTTTCTTTTTCAATCTGTACAAAATTGATTATGCACAATAATTATGTAAATAGTTTTTAATTAGTTCATAATAATTTACTGTTTTAGTGCTTATTTGCAAACCATTTTGCAAAAAAATATTTTATTATGTAAATAGTTGTCGATGAGTTTATTACAATGGTTTTAGTGTTTTTTTTAAATATCAAAATGAATTCTATAAAAAACATTAAAAAAACTTTGTGCACTAAAGAAGAAATATTAAAAATTAAAAAATTTGGTAGAATGACACCAAATAATGTTCTAGAAAAACTAACAAAAACTAAAAACCGAGAGTTTACTAGAAAACTCAACGTATAAACTTACAAAAAACATGCATGCCTCAGTGGTTGTATTGTAAAAAATTCATTTTTCTGCTTTCCGTGTTTACACTTTGGTGGTGACTTATCTGGGAATAATTCATGAATGACTGATTCAAACCATTTAAGTGAGCAAATTAAGAAGCATGAAATAATATTGTTATACAAGAACAATTCTTTAGATTTGACTGTACTTGGCAAGACCAACATACGATCACAGTTAGATTCTGGCTACAGAAGAGCTATAAAGCTTCACAATGAAAAAGTGACTAACATGTAGTTTTTAAATATTATCCTAAGCTGCATTTGATTCTGTGGCTCTTTCGAATTGGCCCTTAGAGGTCATGATGAAACTGATTCGTCTACTAACTGTGGACTTGTAAATTTCAGTGCCGAGTTGGATGATGCTTTGAAAGGGCATTTAGAAAAGGCTACAGTTTTTAAAGGCACCTATAGTTCAATTCAGAATTAAATACTTCAATGCATGTTGGATATTTTCCATGAAGTAAATTCAAAAGAAATTAAGAATGCCAGTTTTTTGGCTGTTATAGCTGACTAAACAACTGATGTCTCATCTACTTTTCAAATGGTAATAATTTACCTGTATATAGTAAATGGAGAACCAGTGGAAAGATTGTGAAGCTATGCAAACCCCCCATTTCATGCCGCTGTGTCTTTGTCAAATTGTCTCAAAGAGGAAATAGATCAACATGTAAAGAAAGAGCCTCATAAGTTAATAGCACAGGCATATGATGGTGCTTTAGTTATGAATGGATCTCGCAATGGTGTTCAGGCTAAAGTAAAGCAGAGCTATCCTAATGGTGCCTATGTCCAATGTCATGCACATCAACTAAATTTAATAATGTCAAATGCAGCTTCAATTAATCACAATGTCCGTATATTTTTCGTCAGTTTGAGAGGATTTTGTTCATTCCCCTTAAGAGAACAGCAATTTTAGATGAAGTTGTGGGTAAACACTTACCACGATCAGCACCTACAAGATGGAATTTTCATTCTCGAACGGTAAACACAGTTTGCGAATTCAGAAAAGAACTTATCAAGTGCAAGAATACAATAGACACGAGAGTTGACATTAAACATATAACTACAAATGAACAGGCATCTAGTCTGAAGAGAACAATAATGGATGATGTTTTTATATTTTGGCTAACCTTTTTTTCATAAAATAATGCCTCATGTGGATATATTATATAACCAGTTGCCAAAAAGGGAAACTGATCCAGCGTTTGTAAAAAACAAAAGATTGTTTCATAGACGAAATTTCAAAAATAAGAAATTAATATGATATAACTGATGATATTGATGAAAATAAAATAAAGCGGAGACGAAATGAGAGCCACACTCGTAAGAGAGAGGCTAAAGAGGTTTGTGCATCATCTGTCAAGCAAAAGACAGATTCAGCTTTACTGGCCATCTTGTTGCTGCAGATTTGTTTTTGCCAGAAAAGTTTTCTGATTATTGTAAGTTGTTTCCTGATAACAATATAAAACTCACAATAAATTCATACTCATTTTTAGATGCAAAAAAACTATGCAGAAAGCTAAGTTTAATTTATGTCAAGGATGAATTTCGAAATATGACTGGCGCTTTAACTCTATTTTCATTTATAAATGAAAACAATGTAAGTGACATTTTTGAAGAATGCTTAAAACTTATATGTTTATAACAATCCCTATGCCAACCGCAACAGCAGAAAGATGTTTTTCTACACTAAGATGTGTCAAAACATTTTTGTTTTAAATAACATGCACCAGGAAAGGTTATTACCACTTGCCATGATGTCTGCCAAGAGAAACTTTAATATGAACATTGCAGACTTTAACTCTAAAGTCATTGAGAAATTTGCAAAATATTAAAAAAGAGGAATGGAGTTTGTATTTAAAGTAGCTTGAGGCATCTAAGATTAAATTGTTGAGTGTTTTGTAAATAATGTTTTCATTTATTATGTGCTTGTTTTATTCTAAGGTGGTTAGTTATTTATTATTGCACCAGCAAAGTAAAAGATTGTTATAATGTAGGTGTGTTGAGTTATTTTTTAATTTTTACAAATTAATGTTGATTTGTAATGTACATAACAGCTCAGAATGTCAGTAATTGACTATAAATTTGGTATTCTAGCTGTCAATATTTTTATTGTCAAAATTTCTTAATTGTATAATGTGTATTTCTCTTTCAAAAGTCGAATCCTATATTTGTTTCAAAGTCAAATCAAAGTTTTGAAGTTTCACAACACCCCCCATATTGCTGTAAAATACTAGCCAAAGTAAAACAATATGTAAATATAGATAGGTATGATATATTAAAAGTGCAAATACCATATTTTGGAAAGACACTCAAAGTTGCCGGTTCATATACATTTTAACTTCTCGTGATCATATTTTGTTAAAACTTACCTTCAACGCTTCTTGAAACTCGCACTCACTTTCAATAGGAAGCTGAAAATATTATCACACATATTATATATATATTTTTTTAGAACCGTGCCTTACTACCTATTTAAATTATACACTCATGTGTTAATTATGCTAATAGGTTAGAGATGAGGAAGGTTTAATTTAGAGGAAGTGTATCCACATTTGCATGAAGGAAGAGTAGAAAACCAATTAGGGAAAACCACCCTCGACACACCCGACCGAGATTCAAACCCCAATCTTCCAGTGTGAGTGTGACCACAGAAGTTGGTGTTACCACATTAAAACATTGGTTCGAACCATACTTATTATTTAGTTCTTTTTTAATAACAATTTAAATTCATAATTATTACAGTAGGGGTAGCAAATGCTTAAATTGATTAACAATCTCTATTTACATATGTGACATAGATCATAAAATGTAGATGTTATTAAAATAAAATCGATAAATTAATATCTACCTCATCTCCATCAGAGTCTACATATGCTATTGATATGTCTTCCATAGTGCCCAAGTTCTGACACTGTAAAAACAAAATATACAAACTTAAAAGAAGATCCCCTGGAATAAGAAAAATGATCAGTATAGTAACTACAGTCCAATTTTAATAAGAAGGGCCTTATCTGATGGCTATAAAAACTAATAAATAGATCTTCAAGGCACCCACAGTACAAAAGGTGTTATCTGACAGCTAGGAAAAGTTATTCCTTTCACCAAAACAATGTGTTTTAAATTATTAACCATTTTTACACTATTGAAACACGAACTTATGAAAATAACTGTTAGGATGTTTCTTTTTTTGTTCTATGGTTCATTTAAAAATGCTTTTCAAATGAAATTTTCTAAAATGTGGTGTGCACTTTTGAAATTAATATGGTGAACCAGCCTAAACAAGGGCGGTTAATGACATCATGCAAGTCGTCATGGTGGTTGTGTTCTTACACACTTTACAAAATAAAAAGGTTTAATTTTGAAATTAATATTTTGTATTGAACTTTATTATTATTAGCCCCACGTCTTACTACCCGTTCGGGTCATACGCACTGCACTTACGCTAATGTGTAATGGTAGGGTGATTGTGAGACGAAATGGAGGACCTAAAGTTAACGTGGTATCCGAACCACGGTGGAGGCCTGGCATTTCACACATTCACAAGATGTCATGAATACAAGTCTTGTCAGAGGTGAAGGAAGAATTTGGAAATAAGATAAATCTGTGCCGTGACCGAGGATTGAACCCCGGACCTCCAGCACAGAAGTCCAACACCTTACCCTTAGATCGCCAGGTTACCCAACAATTTCCTTAACACTTTGAATTTCAAGACAACCATAACATTAAACCTCTAACCACCTTGATCACAAACATTGATTTATACCAACTGGGTCATTCCATGTCAATTCAACAAGGTCCTCAACCTCACATTTTTTAATTTTTTTAAAATTTGGTATAGTGAAAGAACCACTCGAGATATATGCCTATGTAAAATTTCATGTCCATATCGTTTTTATTATTAAGTTATAGAGGCGCAAAATTTGCGATTTCGACCAATTTTGTCAGCATCTTGTTAACTTTAACATTGAATATTTCAGTAACCTGGGCACCTAAAGAAGTGATTCAAGTGTTTTGGAAAGTTCTTGAATAGCTCTTTCATATGAGATTTTAATTGGGTGTTTTAAAAAAAGGATATAAAAAAATTGTTAAAATCAATATTTTGGCGGCCATTTTCTCAAAAACGGGTTTTTTTCCCCTTCAAAAAAAATATATGTTGTATATATACTATTACTTAGTAGCTATGAAACATTTGAAGATGGGATGAAAATGGGTTCAGGAGTTATGTTAGATTCAGTAAAACAGGAATTTACATTTACATTAATTTCCTTGCATCACACAAGTTTGCTCCATTGTTTCTTGAAGTTAATTGACAAGAAAGCTAGAATGTAATTAAATGTAATGTTAATTAAACCTACAAATATATTACCAGTACTAAAAATAATAAATATACCTGAAATTTTTTACACTTTTGGACACAGAGGCATATTAGTTATTCCTTTTATATGTATCCAATTGACTGTGAACAGCTGAAACTTCCTGTTTTGTCAAAACATATGTTCTACCAGTTGCGGTCAGGGGGTCAACTTTTGTAAGAACTGATGACACATGCACTACTAAAATGTCAGGAACTTGTGGGTAAACAAATGATGGAGCTGGTCCATGTGGATGTAGAAAACTGATTTTGAGTTCATCAGTGTTTTCATTTACAGAGATAACACATCCCAACCACCAGTGTCCATCATATGCGCAAGTAACAAATCCACGTATATCATCCAATTCTAGCTGTCCTTTGACTTGCGTGATACTTTCAAGTTTTGACTCCTCTGCTGAAGAATAAACCTTTGTTATCAGTTTCCCTGATTGCAATGGAATGACACAGTGAAGCTTCTGTGTTCCAGGAATGTATCTAGAGTTTGCAAATCTCTCCTGCAAAAATATCTGTACATTTTTGTA
>CABFVX010000792.1:165498-183809 GCA_902151425.1 Timema shepardi
AAGCCTGGAGAACATTTAAGGGATTTAAAGCCTATGACATGTATGGCGTGGTCTTGGGAACATATGAAGTATGACTTGAACTAGGCAAAGGAGTGAGAAATTTGACATGGCCCTGGGAAGAGACTTTTGACATGTCATTGGGAATCCCATATCACAGTGGAAAGGTAGGTGGAACCCTTTTTTACTGAATCTAACATAACTCCTGAACCCATTTTCATCCCATCTCCAAATGTTTCATAGCTACTAAGTAATAATATATAAGTTATACAACATATATTTTTTTTGAAGGGGGAAAAAACCCGTTTTTGAGAAAATGGCCGCCAAAATATTGATTTTAACGATTTTTTATATCCTTTTTTTAAAACACCCAATTAAAATCTCATATGAAAGAGCTATTCAAGAACTTTCCAAAACACTTGAATCACTTCTTTAGGTGCCCAGGTTACTGAAATATTCAATGTTAAAGTTAACAAGATGGTGACAAAATTGGTCGAAATCGCAAATTTTGCACCTCACGATATGGACATGAAATTTTACATAGGCATATATCTCGAGTGGTTCTTTCAATATACCAAATTTTAAAAAAAATAAAAAATGTGAGGTTGAAAAGTGCCTCTACATTGGTTGATTTGACATGGAATGCCCCAACTGTAGATTAATTTCTTTCTCTTGAAAGTGTGAATTAAAATAATTAATAAAGGTTTTTTTTTAGTTTCACTGTGATTAATTAAACTTTTGAAGTATTTCTTAAATAATGAAAATATTTCTAGTATTTTTAAATTCACATACACAGCTATTTCAGTTATTTACTACATTAATCAGTATATTCAATTCACATTCCTGATAATATGTAGGTTAGCGGCAGACTTGAGAGATAGATGAGCGCATGTGTGATGTGCATGACATTCCTTAAATTATTTTAAAAAAAAGAAAAGAATGCAAATAGTGAGTACTTATACACGAAAATTGCTGTTAACTTAGATCTAATGTTAGATATTTTACTAAAAATGTAATCAAATAAAATCTACAAAAAATTGGTTATTTTATATATATTACATGAAGAGCCAATTTAGGCCTATGAGTGAAATTATAGGCGCATGCGCTTTCAAAGTCTGAACCACTTTTTAAAAAAAAATTCACATGACAAGATTTAAATAGTTTTATAAAATCAAAATTTTCCTTGGGGATTTGTAAAACAGAAAAACTAACATTTTCTAACAATGGACTTCTCAAACCTATAAACACACCAGCAGAATTAACTTACTCATATTTTTCTATAACATTGTTCTTGTCCTTTAACGTCTGATAACTCTTGTGTTTTGCTTTAATTCCATCTTGTGTGTGAAAGGTTCACAAAACACCATGCAGGGCAAATACAATGAAATACTAATGAAGCAATGCAAACATGGGTTTGAATCAAATATTAAGTACACCAAGATTCAATTCAGCTTCGAATTTTTTTGAAGCTATGCGCACCCCTACTCTGATGTATTCATACAGCAAGTCATCCATTGACACTTTTGATGGATATTATCAATAGCGGACCTACATAATAATTAACACCCAACAGTAAGCCAAATCTATTTTAGCAATGTGTCTAGGTATTTGGAAGGTTACATTTAGAAGAAGTGTACCTGCATTTATGTGTAGGGAGAGTGGAAACCCATTTTGGAAAACCACCCTCAATACACCCAACCGAGAGTCGAACCTCGATCTCCCCCATCATCGGCAGTCTAGTCTACTGCAAGAGTAGCGTCTTAGACCATGCGACCACCAAAGCGGGTAATTCAAATGTTATCAATAATGACCGCAAAAATTGTGTATTGGAGTTTCTTAAAAGCTCTTCCTATTGAAATTGGATTGTTCATCTAAAGAGGTATTTAATCTCATTAAGGTTGTCAATGTGGTGAAGTGATATTGTATTTGTGTAGCCTAGTTATGAATCAATTCTTGTAAAAAAAGAAATTAGTTTTGGCTACAAATAGCTGCCGTTCTTAAATACAAACGTTTACTACATTAAAAAAATTATAAGTGTTAATTTTGATTAAATTATTGAATCGTGTTTATTAATTTTGAAGAAAATTTGACGCTGAAAGGGGCAAAGTTTGTATATATAGGTAGGCAAATGGGCCCCTAGAACAAAATGCTACAGTCCAATTTTCCTGAAATGGGCCTTTTAAAAACTATTTAGCATATTTTTTGTGGCCCAAGTCGATAACATAATGCCATCAAATGTGTCAAATGGAGATGACTTGGCATATGCATATGAATCCGTGAAAATAGGTCTAGTAACAGTCAGTTAAGGAAGGACTTTCTTTTAAAATTGGACTGAGTAACTGCACTTTGTAACCTTGAAATGTCATTGCTTTGTTGACAATGCCCCACAGTTCATTACAGAAGGCCTATGTAACTTATTTATAACTTACAAGTTTCTTAAACGTCCTTAACTGAAACTTCACTGAACACGGTATATTCTAAAAATTGTATTTATTATTTATTATCTTACCATACCAGACGTTTGGAGTTAGTCTTTCCTTAAATTAGTAAATGTTTCAAATCTAAGATAACATTCCAATTCTTAGTAATATATATTTTTAGTGTATTTAACTCTCAAATTTACAAATAACTGTCCTAAATTAATCTATAATGAATAAATATTGGATGAACTACAAATTTTGCGTAGAATTATGATTATTTTAGCAAATATTGAAACAAATATGGCGTTTGCGCGTGTCCTAAAATTTTGCTACACAATATTATGCTTGTGCCCCTGTATTGTAGCCCAACAATTTAATTAATGAAGCTATGGTTGAATAAAATGACACCTCTATTTACTAATAGTAGGCTTACCAAATAAGATTTGAAAGTTGTCCAATCTAATGACGCGATATCAGTATTGTCACCACTATCCCAAATTCCAATCCTCGCCTTTTCATCTCTTGTGGTGGCACCGGTCTTCTTTTTCCATTCCAATTGAAAACAAATTCCTTGTGGTTCTATTTCTGAAGACATGTTAAAGAAAGATACAAATTACCTTTCAACTAAGCTGTCTAATTAAAATACTGGTACATTACCTCACAGTGCAGTTATTAAATTGCCATTTTTTTAAAACAACCAGAAGGAAAACAAATATGACGCAGTTTGACAACCAAGACAATCAGCTGACAAGTCATAGCCTTCCGACAAATAAATAGTTCAGAGTAGTAAAATTATATATTAAACAAATAACTTTAGTGAGACAAATAAGTAATAATGAAATAATTTCCTCAAATATTTAATCATGTACAAAAAAAAAAGTAGGTAATTTTTTTGTAAGACCAAGAACTGAAAATGTAGAGATATCAGTCCGCGAAGGCGTGACAAAACAGAAGCAAACTTTGACGTTTAAGTGTAGCACATGCTGATTAAGTTGAGTTGAGACAGAACAGACTATTTTTGATAGAGCATCCAAGTAAACTAAGGTTGTGAATATACATCTCAATCCCAGCTTGATCATATTTTTACACTTATGAAATGTTCAAATTCACGAATTTCCTCAAATTAAAGCTTGATAGTTTATCGATAAGTATTAAATTGAAAATACAATCACAAACAGTATTTTATATTAAACATATTCAAGGCCGTAGCTGGGGGGGAGGGGGGTTTGAACCCCCCTCCCCCCAAAATTGTATGAACAAAATACATATGGCTTGATTTATGGTTAAAACAATATCAAAATTAAGATACAAGTATAAATTAGGCGGCTGTGTTACCATAAAAAGCACTTCAGAGAGCTTCTAGAGGTGTTTAGTATTTAGAATTTTTCCTAGCCTTTGGCAGCTAGGGGGCTATGTTGGGATCAAAAACACTTCAGATAGCTTCTAGAACTCTTTATAATTTAGAATTTTTTCTAGCCTCCGTAGGTTGGGGAACCCCCTGAAATTATTGGCTGGCTATGGCCTTGAACATATTACTAATCCGCTTCCCGAATACGATGGGATAGGTACGTTTTGAGAAACGTCCATGTATCTACATCTAATTTCATAACTGAGGTAACTGCAGGTCTTATGGAGAAAAAGATCTTCGCTCTCTCTGTTACCGGTTGCCAAATCTTCAAGCTTTCATTTGTTGGGAAGTGAAGGGGGAGAGTTTACTTGAAAATCCCTCATTATAAACAATGTGGCATGGGGAGGTTGGGGGGTTTAATTGAAAGGGAAACACATTTCCTTTCGGTGTACAGCCTTTTCTGGAAACATTAACTATTTCCACAATCGTATTTCTTTTCAAGATCAAAGTATATTAATTAACGTTTTTCTATTCCCCACGTAGTTATGCTTAAACTATTTTATGTATGAAGCTTTTTTCCTCATAATTAATATACAAACAATATGCATTGCCTCTTGATTTACTGAATTAGTTCCGTCTTAACGAAAATAGGTGTAGACTCTTAACACCATTGCCCTTTCTTTACTACTCAATATTTTTCTTTTGGAATGTAATTGCTTGTAACAAGCCGAAGACACCATAATTGTTGCTATATTTTACTGTTAACAATACACTATTACTCAAATAAATATATTAATATACACATAAAATTATAACTCCACAACCTTACGTAAAAAAAACAACACACAACCAACACATACACAAAATCTTAACGTGATCAATAAAAAAAATTCTATGTGCACACAGATGTGGGTGTCAGAAAGTTGTTTGTTGTATTATTGCTGGTCGTAAGAAATATAATTAAATTTGTCCAGAGACGTCAAAGTCTGAAATTAATGTTATGAAAAAACCCGCCTCAGTGGCATAGTTAGCTGATGCGCTAGTTTCGTGTTGAGCTAGACTGCCGAGGATGGGGAGGTCGAGGTTCGAATCTCAGTCGAGTGAACTAGGGGTGATTTTTCCTAAATGGTTTTCCACCCTCCCTCCCCACAAATGCGGGTTTACTTCCTCTAAATTAAACCTTACCAATTCCTAATCCATTAGCATGATTAGTACTTAAGCGTATAGCCCGGACGAGTAGTAAGACGCAATGCTAAATAAATAAAAATAAATAATATACTAGTTTTGTGTTGAGATCGACTGCATGTACGGGGAGATCAAGGTTCGAATATCGGACGGATGAACTAGGGTAGGTTTTCCCCTAAATGGTTTTCCATTCTCTCTCCACGCAAATGCGGGTTCTCTTCCTCTAAATCCAACCTTCCTAATCCCTAGCCCATTAGCGTAATTAGTACTTGAGCTTTTAACCAGAAGGAGTATTAAGATGCGGTGCTAAATTAATAAGGATGGTTGTTAATTTAAACTACTTCAATTTAAAAAGTATGTAATCACTGTTGTAAACTTTATGAGGTAAACACTGTAACTTATCTATTTTTGCAAATAATGTTTAAAAAAAAAATATATATATATATTTTTGGTATTTTAACTGGTAATGCTTATTTATCAAACATTACATTATGAAAAAGACTGATATACGAATTAAATGAAGGATTAAAGTGGTGTTTATTTGTAAATTCCGTGTACGTGTTGTATTATTGTTTTCACACAATAGCAATATTTAAATTTAATAGCTCTTTTGAATTATTTGTAACATGAATTTGAATATTTCAATCTACCTCTAACGTTTGAAGAATTATCAGAAATAAATAATAGCAAGTGAAAGATTTGCTGACAAAGGTAATACAAAAGTAATACAAACATACAATAATTTTACAAGTTAATACAAACATACAATAGCCCCTTTCCTTTTCCAGATTACAATCAAAATAATATTGGTCTCAAACCACCGTGGGTCGATAGTGGAAATATGTTATTTAATAACTAACTACCACCGGACGTGGCTGGAGTCAAAATGAAAGGTACAAGGGCTACTGACACGGAATACAATTTCTGTTGAAACCTCCTTATGAATTTAAACCCATTTCGATGGCAGGATGATCTTAGGCGCTACTCACACAAAATAGACTTGACTACCGAAGACGGGGAGATCGGGGTTCAATCCCGGTTGCGTGTACCGAGGGTAATTTTTTATTAAATTGTTCTCCACTCTCCCTCCACGCAAATGCGGGTACACTACCTCTAAATTTAACAACCCTAATCCTTAAAACATTAGTTTACTTAGTACATAGGTGTGTAGCACGAACGAGTGGTAAGACGCGGTGCTAAAAAAATAATAATTTCACACCACAATTTTAAACAAGAAATATTTTTCTCACCAGTCATAAAAGTTAATAAGTTCTTGCTTTGAACGCAGTAAAACAAGGACTTGACATGCTTGATTTATTTCTTTTTGTATTTAATTATATCTTCCAATTTAATTTTTCACTGGTTTCTTGCTTATTCTTACGTAGCAATGCCCTCTCAATCAGTAGCGGATTTAGGTTTGAGGACGCCCTAGGCCCGAGACGATATGGCGCCCTGTTTTTTTTTTGTAACAGTATATACATATATATATGTGTGTGTGTGTATAAAATAATGAAAATAATAACAATAATAATAAGAAATCTAATTCAGGTATAAATTAAACATTTTTTTAACATAACAATTAAATATAGAATTAATAATAAATTGCTTGTAATTAAAATATAAATTATTTTTATCTGACAAATCATATAATAAATTTTTTTCTTGCTTTCGTCCGTGCGAAAATATCAATGACCTCCTCATACTTAATTTCTTGAACCAATTGTGCTTCAATGGTTAGTAATGCAAGTGCATTTAGTCTGTCTTGTTTCATACTTGCACGCAAATAACTTTTCACTCTTTTCAGAGTGGAAAATGATCTTTCTCCAGAACCCAATCGATTTTTAATTTTAGTCATCTTAAAATTTTTGGCGCCCCTCAAAATTTGCCGCCCTAGGCCCGGGCCTCACGGGCCTAAGCCTAAATCCGCTACTGCTCTCAATCGCCAAATCTCTTCTGTCTTGTTTCATTTCTTTGAATTGGTTTTTAAGTTTATAAATTGTATTTATGACGCTTATTATTGTTATTATTTGAAGTATTTAACGCCTAATTCTATAAGAGATGCAACACCCAGCTACTAGGTCGGTAGCTCACCAATTAGAAGACGGAAGGGAGCCCCAATTTCAACAATGACATATTTTACATCGCGCCGGGAATCGAATTCGTTACCTTAGTAGAATAACCAGATTTCGGGTACTAATGGTTTTTAAAATCTTCAGAGTGAACTAATAATAATAATAATAATAATAATAATAATAATAATAATAATAATAAGATAATCACTATTTGATAAGATATTTGGCATTAGCTGTCGTAATAAAGTAAATATTTTCATATTTACAATGTTTATAAATCACCCATTGAAATTAGCATTAGTAATCTTAAAAAAATAATGTTCAAAAATTCAAATTTGAAAATGTAATGTCTTATATTGGTGTTTATTGTTCTGCGCACCAGAAAATCAATAGTATTTAATTACAACTAATTATGTAGATCTCGTTCCTTTCATTTCCGACCCTTCTAATGATTTGAAGTTAGCTATCGATGCGGTAGATGGAGTTGGCATCACTGAATGTACAGAAGCGACAGAAGAATACAACAGAGGTATTGGATATATCAATCAGCTGTTCCTTATACGGTAAAGGAGGCGTTCAAAAGACATCTTTACGCTCCA
This sequence comes from Timema shepardi, assembly GCA_902151425.1. NCBI lineage: Eukaryota > Metazoa > Arthropoda > Insecta > Phasmatodea > Timematidae > Timema > Timema shepardi. The sequence continues at coordinate 173,120 of CABFVX010000792.1, forward strand.
TTTCCGAAGACAATTCACCTGTTGCCATGGTTACAAGACGCAACTGGTCATCTTAATACAGTGGTTTATCATATGTAACAAGTTTTCATCGGGTAAGTTCACATTTCCTGAAATGGTGGGCGCGGATAGACGGGCATAGCAAAGATGTTTTCTTTTGCCTAATGTCAAAACAAGATCTGATTTATATACTCTCTTCCGATTAAACTCTATTTTTCGGGGTGGTTGTGAAGAAATAATAATGTTTGTGAAATAAAGTGACGCCATAATTGTGTTAAGAGAAAGTGATCAGTTCATACCGCCGTATGTTAAAAAGTATTTGGTGTTTTTTTGTTCAGCTTCTGGAATTAATAAACTTTCAATTCATGTTTTATTTCTTTTTTTTGGAGTATCTACAAAATGAATGGACGAAATATGGTAATGGAAGTCTTGTATTTTACTTTAATTATTGATTTAAATTGAGTGTACTTGTTTTGACATTTTAGTTTGGTCCTTAAAAATAAAAAAAATAAACAATAACTATATTTTTATGAAACAGTATATTTTGTTGAGTTAACCTTTTGTATTTTCAACCATTTTAACATTTAATTCTATCTTTGACAGGGCCGTTCGAAGTCTAAGAGTGTCCTCCAGATGGATCTGGCAGAGACAATGAAAAATATCGTTGCGAAGGGTATCCAGACAGAGATGGGTCCACCAGGTTTCCCCGGGACGGGCTATGTGACTGAGAAACTGTACATGTTGCTACAGTTGTACCTGCAGAACAAAGGGTGGAACCCCTCCGTAGAGCTTTTACAATGTTTCACTGAGTTAAAGGAGGCGTCCATGTTACCCAGTGCTGCGTATCTACAGTAAGTCTACGTCATACTCTTTTGAAATGTTTGTTGTATTCAAATAAAAAAAACACCTTAGGTAAAGCATGTAAACTTTGCAGACCTTCTGATGAACCAACATGCGATGCGGCCCCATTCTTTGTAAACTTCGTATGAATACAACATTCAGGAATTTGGCATGATTGTGAAAATCTGGCTTGTGAAGTTGGTACACAAACTTGGTACTCTTTATTCGATAAGTATCATCCCAAAAACTGTTAGATATGCATGCCAAATAATATGTGCAACATTTGGTAGCATTTAATTTGTACATATGTTAACAGTTGTTATTTTTTTCACATGGAAAGGAACCATAGCTTATTACAGACACAAGTCAACAATTATGAAAGTGAACGCGGGACAAGATTTAATTCCCGGCATTCACACCATGGCTGAAAATAAAAGTTTTCAAATTTCTGTTGAACATTTTAAACATGATGAACTATATTTTTTTTTTATAAGTTAGAGACATATCAAATGATTTTGTTATGCTTGCTTCAGATCATATTGCTATAGGGCTAATGGAGATTTTAAGACAATTCTGTCATGCTTTCTTAAGATTATAAAAATACCTACTGGATACGAGGTTAAAACAGTGACTACCGTGATATACATAAACAAACACACAGCTATTTACATTTCGTATAGTATTCACTTGACTCATATATACAGCAGTGGCCGAGCACTCTAAGGTGTTAGACTTTTATTGCATTCACTCAAGAATCCCCCAATTGCTGGAAGCTAGAAAAAATTCTAAATAAACAATTCTAGACGCTCTCTGAAGTGGTCTTTTTTCATGGTAAAATAACCCCCTAACTGCCGAAGGCTTGGACAATTTCTGGATATTAAACTCATTTTGAAGCTCTGTGAAGTGCCTTTTTTTTATGGTAAAATACGCCCCAAAATGCCGGAGGCTAGGAACATTTCTAAATATTTAACACCTCTAGAAGCTCTCTGAAGTACTTTTTTATGTTAACACAGCCCCCTAATTTGTATTTATTTCTTAATTTTGATATTGTTCGGACCATAAATAAAGCCATATATATTTTGTTAATAAAATTTAGCGGGGGATGGAACCCCCCCCCCTCCCCCAGTTACAGCCTTGCATTCACTCGCATTTGATGAGCAGTATTGCCACACACTTGGAAAATGGAAAACACTGCTGGTTTTTGAGTGTGAAAATTAACATGCAAAATATATAAAATTTCTAATAAATTTTTTGTAACATTACCGGTAGTATATTAGGGACATCCAAGGCCAAGTTTTTAATAAAAGTAAAATTGAACTGAATAACTAATTACAGTGATTCAAACACATTTCTTATCCTCTCATATACTTCCTGAAACGGCTCAATACACAGGGTTATTCACAAAGTCAGGTAAAAAAAATGAATACATATTATAAGGGGAGAAGATAAGTATATTCCATTCACGGTAGGAATTACTCTCTGAGAGGTCTTTTTTCCTACCAATATCCTACTATATAGTAGATTTTTGGTAGGGAAAAAGGACTTTCAGAAGTCAATTCCTACGATGAATGGAATATATTTCCATATAATTAATTTTCATTCAGCGATGCCATATGGTGGCGAAGTTAACGCTGTATTCACCTGGGGGGTAGGCAATACATAAAGCACACCACACAAACCAACACAGGCACCCTCCCGTGATGTTGTTTTCAGACAATTTAATGCCTGTTACTAGTCATGCTTTACTCCACACTCCACTTGGCATGTCTTTAAGATTGATGAGCTGCCTACCCTCCAGGTGCATACAGCACCAACTTTGAGGTCTCATAGCAGTGCTATTTGCCATCACTGACACGTACTATGTGGAAATGTTCGTCTTGTCACCTACAATCTATATAATTTTTTACCTATAGATTTGAACAGCCCTGTATTTCCCAATTAATCCAAAACTTTTTTTTTAAACATCAGTTATTTGACTTACCAATAGTCACTTTTACTAAAAATTAAATTACCTGATTCGTTGGTCGCATGGTTAAGGAGTCACTCTCACACTAGATTAGGCTGCCAATGACAGTGAGATCGAGGTTTGAATCCTGGGCGGGTGTACAGAAGGTTGGTTTTTCCTAAATAGTTTTCCATTCATCCTCCAATCAAATGTGGGTACACTTCCTCCAAAATTCAACATTCCTCTCATTCTCACACATTAATGTATAACCTGAATGGATAGTGAGACTTGGTGCTAAAAAAAACTAAATAAATGTTATTTCTTTAATCTACAATCTAAGTTGTCCGGAAAAATAGGAATTCTTTATAATAGAGATCTTGAAAACAAAGGAAATTTGTATTAAGAAAATATTGGCAATCATTATGAGGATCTTTGGGTTTGAACTGGGGTATAGAGGTCTCCACGATGTGATCTTCACTGTGGTTGTATCATTCTCTCTCCAAGCTAATGCATGCACATTTTCATTTAAGTTAGGTACCTTTCTCATTATATCCCTTAGATTAATTTGTTAATAACACTGGTATAAGAGATGCATGATTGATAACCTTCACATTGTGTTTTAAGGATGATGGCGTCCCGCGTGGCTTTGGACGGTCAAGGCCGCCTCATCCTCCGAGAGACGGGCAAAATAATACTCCCGTATGAGCACTTTGCCAATGCTGTCATGTTGAAACACATGAACGGTCCGCACGGGCTTCACCTTGGTCTGGAAGGGACCATCCGGGCCGTGAGTAGACAAACTATTTTTTTAACTTATTGCTCGAGACGCTTCCATCTGTTCAAATTCTTCTCCTAACACATTCAATGCCAATGTACTTAGGGCCAAAATTGGTCCAGTTCAATTTTCATGGAAAGGATCTTTTATAAAATACAAACATAATTTACTAGTATCAAAATTAATAGCATTTAACTCTGTTATTATACTCTTATTGTTATTATATAATTATTGATAATATCTATCAAAAGTCACAGCTGCATATCACATGACTTGACTTATGAATACATGTTGGATAAGGCTCTTCTTATGAAAATTAGATCATATTGAATCCAAAAATGTTTTGAAGAGAGGGAAAAGGAGCCTAGTCAGTGTTTTTTTTAAAAAAGCTATGGTTTTATTAAGTTTTTTTCTGGAAACTCTGAAGAAAAAGAATGCAAGGTGTCAAGCAACCTGGAAGACAGGGAAATGTCAGGGAATTTAACAAAATTTCTGAAATTTTTGCTAAAAAAAAATATATAACTTTTATTCACGATATTCAAAATAAAATTTTTCTTCCAGTTAATACTCACACAGAACACTTAGAGCTTCATTGACCCTGTTGCGGATACTAATATCAATTCTCAAAGTCGACATGTGATTTTCGTATAGCCTTTCCACCCCTCTACCGCGCATCATTAGCCAAAGATGAGTCATGGTTATGTGCATGTGTGAGAATTTGATTAGGTCATAGGATGAAGAAACTAAAAAAAGAATGTTTCACAACACCTTTAGATTAAACGAGTGCATGGTGATCTTTTAATGGATTATTATGATCTCACTGAAACCTTAGATTGCTTTACCCATTATTACATTGCTTTATGCTGAAATCCCTTCATAGAATAACACAATTTCAGAATGTGTACAGTAACCCCATGACTTCTTTGGTGCTGACTGACAGCTCACAGCTGACTTCTGACTGTCAACATTTTGGTATAATACCTAAATTTTGACTGTCAGAAGGGACAGCTGCTAAACACACGTTTTTGCGGATCATATGGTTCGGCGTAGGGATAAATAATTTGGTCTGGTAACTTTTTAAAGCTTTTAGCTGTCAGCTCTGAACTGTCAGTCAGCACCAAAGAAGCCATGAGGTATATGTCTAAAAATATGATTACATTAAGTTGCGATCTTAGTAAAATAATGTTTGTGATATACTTTATATATATATATATATATATATACACAGTAGGCCCATATCTTCTTTGGTGCTGACTGACAGCTCACACTTCACAGCTGAGAGCTTTGAAAATATACCAGACCAAATTATGTATCCCTACGCCGAACCATATGATCTGCAAAAACATGTGTTTAACAGCTTGTATTACTATTGAATTAATGGAGCCGTGCTTTGGTCACCAATTGTAACACTATGGAATAAATCACCCCGCATTGGGCGTCGATTGAAACACTACGGATTAATTCCCTGATATAATAATGCTGTGATGATGTTTAGGTTGTCTAAAGCTCCGTGATCGAGCACCTATCATCACTGTACGGAAAATATACCGTTTAACCAGCTGTCTATAGCTCCGTATTCGAGCACTAATTAAATCGGTATATTAATAAAATGTAAGAAAGAGAACTGTTGATGGCTGTTTATTCAGACACGATTTATTTAAATGATACCTGTTAATTACGTATACATATTCCAATTAAATGTTTTGTATCACTGCACACTTGTGATATTAATGTAAGTTATTTTAGACTGTGACTGCCAGTGTGTGGCTCTGACTGCGTTGTGCGTGGGCGGAATCTCCCGGTGTAGATGTTTGGATCCCGGAGATGCCTTAAACATACGCACAACGGTTTATATATGACATACCCCTTGCCTTTTTCTCCCCTCATCAACAGTGTAAAATCTAACTAATAGAAAGAGTCCTAGCGACAGGTGTTGTGAAGGCTATCTTCTTATTAGTATAGGGGATTGGCGTCTTCTGCCAAATACTCCGTTATTGTTCCTTTTAACAGGAATTGACGCAGTTATTCTTTTACAGGAAAGATGGTATAAAAATATATTTTAGTGGTGAAATCCTTTTCACATTGTTTCTGAGAAGCTCGTGTTTCTTCATGGATGAATCTTAAAAGGATACTCTACATATATTACTTTAAATAAAAATACCTTCATCCATGACTTTTTACATAATTTATAGTGATCCAAACCAATATCATTACAATTTATCATTTCTAACAATCAAAATGTAGGCATATGCCTAAATTTTGACTGTCAGAAGTCAGCTGTGAGCTGTCAGTCAGCACCAAAGAAGCCATGGGCCTACTGTATAAATATACATACACACACAATCCGCCTTAGTGGCTGAATGATTGAAGGTGTCACTCTAATGTTATACTGGCCTGCTGATGAAGAGGAAATTGGGGTTTGCATTCCATTCGGGTCTACCAAGGGTGGGTTTCCCTAAATGGTTTCCTATTCTCCTTCCACACAAATGCAGGTATTTTACCTCCAAAATGCTTCCTTCCTCATCCCTACCTCATCGGAATAATTAATTTAGCACTGCGTCTTACTACCCATTCTAGCTACATTCTTAAATACTAATTACGCTAATGGGTTAGGAATTGGGGAGGTTGAATTTAGAGGACGTGAACCCACATTTCTGTGGAGGGAGAGTGTAAAACTATTTAGGAAAAACCGCCCCCAGTTCACCCGACTGAGATTCAAACCTTGATCTTCCTCTCCTCGTACTCCATTGGAGTAATTATATATGTGTATAACCTAAACAGGTAGTAAAGTAAAATGCGGTGATAAAATATATAGTCTGGAAAAGTTTGAAAATGGCTCTGGAAAACCTGGAAAAATCGGGGAATTTTAAAATATAGTTTGGTTGAACACCCTGTTTGACATTTCAAAGGTTCACTGACTCTCCTTGAACTGCACCAGGTGATGGAGTCTTACACGATCGGCAGAGAGTGTTTCGGCATGGAGAAGGAGTTCATTGTGGAGGTGGTCCAAAACTGCCCCAACCCCGCTTGCCGTTATTACAAGAACACCTTGGTGGAACTGTCTCAGAAGTCCTTGGAGATGTCCCACAAGTCTCTGCAGCAGCACATGAGTGGGGCCCCCACCTACATACCAGAGTCCACCGGTGAGTTGACGGCATCCATGCTCTTATCTTAACCCCGGTATTTGTTTACTTTCTTGGACCTGCTTCGGTAGTCATATGGTCTAAAGTCCTTACTCTCTCAATAGACTGGACTGCCTGATGAGGGCGAGATTAGGGTTTGAATCTCGGTCGAGTATACTGAGGGGGTTTCTCTCCAGGCAACTGCTGATGTTTGATAAAATTCATTGTTTTGTTGAGCCAACTAATTTAATATAATTTAGATAAAAATAATAATTTTTTGTTTACATTTTTTAATTTGACTTATTTTAAAAATAGCCGTAGCCTAGATACTTTTTAAAATAATATTTTCTTATCTTTCTATTGATTCTACTACTAGATGTAAAATACTGAATTCCTAATCATCTCTTGAGTTTTTTTGTTTAGTTTTTATATTATTTTATCATTCCCCCCAATGCTTCGCTTTGTCACTTACCAGCTCCTGACGCCTCAAACCTCCTTCGTGGGGGCAGCAGCGGCTATCCCAGCACTCCAGAGTTCACCCTGCCGCTCCCTCATCCTTTGCATCACCCACCAGGGGGCCCTGTTGACCTGACGGGCCTCAACCCCCCAGCGAATGACAAGCAGAGGACCAGCGAAAAGCTTCAACAACAGCAGCACCGCAACATGCCAACACAACCGTCCAGCCATGACCACAAGATGGGTGGAGGGGGTGGTAAGATGAGCGGAGCTATGGCCTCTGTCGTATCACAGGCCCAGCCTCCACCCCCGCAATACGAACCTCCCCAGTCGCAACAACAACAACAACAGCAACAACAACAACAACAACAACAACAACAACAACAACCACCGCAGATACCCGATCACAAGTTAGCAGACTTCCTCCGAGCCAACCTGGAAAATCTGGATGGGCTGTCAAGCGCCAACAAGGTATATGTCAGTATCACGCTCCTAAATTCACTCTGACAATATTTTTGAGTATTTAGTAGTAAATTGCCCCATTTGTTCCCCCCTTTGGGCATCCCTGAGTAAACACATTCTCTCTCTCTCTTACTCTTGGAAAATTTTCTAAACGCATATTTTGTTAATATATGATGGCATGTAACCCTATTATTTTGAGGCTAGTGTGTGTGTTAGTATTTTCCGATCTAAATTAGAGCGGTAGCCGTTTGTTCGATGATTTAACATTGATGGTACTTTTTTGCAGGACTTACTGGCCTTACACAACGGCGCATGGACCAACAGTAGTAGTAATAATAACAATAATAATATCAGTGGTACCGGTGAAGGAGACAAGAGAGGCGTGACCAACAATGAAGGTAACTAAATTATTCCTCCTCAGTGGTTATGCATAGGTGTATTGTGATTATACTTTGAAAATGTTGAGCATGGTTATTAACTGGACATCTCAGCGCTAACTTGCCTATTTTTTAACATCCATTATTGTTTCCAGCCTGTAACCAGTCACTTTTTTATTCAAATTATATATTTTCCATTTCCGGCTGGCTAGGCCTGTCATAGCTTCATATGCCTTATAATCTAACTTTAGACTAGGACAAGCACAACATCTAGTCCTTGGTCGTTAATTCATCAATTAATCATTGTGAAAGGGTAAACTCATATTTCACCGATGATACATTTTTCGGCATGTCGAGAATCAAACTTGGAGCCCTTAGCTCAGTTGACACACATGCTACCGACTGAGCTAAGGCGTCAGATTTCCGGTAATAACTGATTAATTATAATAACTAGAGGATTGCAGGGCTTTTAAAAGGACAAAGTTGAAGGTCAAATCTCTTTCACTTCAACACCCACAATAACCTTTGCATCTTCAAAACATTAAAAAAAAAAGTTCAATATACCATGAACATATTTTAACTATCTCCCTAAATATGACATATTTTGACATATAATTATTTTCAAAACGGCTATCACGCAGTATTTTAACACAGGCAAGACCCCCTTTAGTGGCCGAATAGTCTAAGGCACCGTTTTTGTGCTAGAATGGCCTGCTTAATACAATATCAAGGTTTGAATCCTGGTCAGCTCTACTGAAGGCAGTGGGTTCATTGTGCTGACCACTTGACAACCTTTATCCATGGAAGTTGCCAGTTGATGATGGCTACTCGGTCGGTATATCTCGATCGCGGTCTAACACCACGCTAAGTAGTGCCCAGATATTAGATTTAATCAAAATCGTTAGAGCAAATTTTGAGAAAACCGATTTTTTCTCTCTCATTCTTAAGTAAACTTCCCTTAATTTTAGGGTCGGTTAGATAATTCAAACCTTCTGAAAACCCCGGATACCAAGTTTTAGCTTGATCAGTAAAATGCTTTCTTCTCCAGGGCAAGAAAAAAACAGATGGTATCACAAAAAAAAAATCAGATTCAGGGGGTCATGAAACGTCGACATCCATCAAAATCTCGAGTTCGATTCTTTTAATTGCTATTATTAACACCGCGTTTTACTACTCGTTCCGTTTATATATACATTTACGCTAATGTTTAATGGTAGGGTGATTGTGAGATGAAATGGAGGACCTACAGTTTAACGTGGGATCCGAACCACGGTGGAGGCCTGGCACTCAACCAAGAAAGTAAAAGAGAAGAGGAAACAAATACCGTCTAACTTCTGTATAAACGGACAAGCTGAATTTTTATAAAGTCCATGGCATCTTGTCAAAATGTGCATCATTTTGTTCATCAGACTTAACAAAACATATTTTTTGATTTATAAAACTTAGCGCTACATCACATACCACAGTTTTGGAATTATAGATAAGATTTTGACACACATTTAATTTAATAACAACCCCTCTCCCTCGTCCTTAAATACCTTTAAAAGTAGTAAGGTTAACCCCTTACTGGAGATGTTACCAGGTGTTACTGTGGATTCACATGTTAACCATATGACAAGAACTAAAACGTGTTCATGTGAAAAGCTCTATATCAATCACATGAAATCTGTGTGCACTACGTTAGATAGTTCTGCACTAGTACAATCTCTTAAAAGACCAACCCTAAATAAAGATAGGTGTTTTAGAGTCAACCTTTACTGAAAATTTTCATAGCTCCTGTATCTTCACTAGAACCAATTACTTCCAATAAACCCTTGACTTGTGACTACTATTTCACTCATGTTCCAGTCGGGCAAGAGAAGATTGTGCGTGCATTTGCCGAGGTCATGAAGAATATGTCCCGCATGAAAACATGTGTCCGGCCGGCCATGTGCAAGCCGTATGGGAAACAGTCAGAGTCCTTGCAGAAAAGTAAGTACTGATGTTTTTATTAACACTAATACTAATTTTTTGTTTACTCGTTAAAATCAGCGCCTTATCGTCGAAGAGCCAGTCAAAGCTGAAACTGCTTATGGTGGCGTAAATGTCATGCTTCCATTTCAACACAAATTTCACATTGGAACAAGCTGTTGTGTGTTCTTTGAAAAATCCTTGGCTTCATTCAAATCGTCTGACAAACAGTAGAGAAACACACTAAACTCTTGTATCACCATGCACAAAAATCCAAGGAGGGAAGGGGGATGTTCGACTGGATCTCCTCTACCTCTCATTGCTGTATCTCTCTAAGTTTGTTTGCAGGCCTATGTTAACTAAGACATTTTCCCATTTAAAAATAAAAATATTACAAGATCCTAAATTTTGGAACTCTTATTTTCATCGTCATCATCATCATCATCATCATCATCATCACCATGTTCATCATTAACAGTTTTTGCCCGGGTCTGTTTGGAATATACACCTTTCCAACATATCCTTTCTCCCCACACTTAATTTCACTCCCTTGAGCCACCTGTTCCTCGGTGTTCATCTTGGACTCCTGCCCCTCGCTTCAATATCCAACATCTCCCTTGGTATCTTCTCCCCCATTCTCCTCACATGACTACCACTTAAGTCATACCTTCTCGATCCTGTTCTTCACTAGCTACTCATTAATTATTTCGCTTACTCTTTCATCATAAGCTTGAATTCAAGCCTTTTTTTTTTTTTGAACAACCTG
>CABFVX010000792.1:183892-208398 GCA_902151425.1 Timema shepardi
TTTTTTTTTTTTTACGTTTGTAAACTATAGCATATCCAACAATGAATACATAGTTGATAAAACCTCCACTTATTAATGATGATATGCATAAAATGTCGTGAATGAAAACCATACAAATATTTTGCACATGCTGCCAACCAACCATTTATTTTTGTCTGCCCCAGTAAGTGTCAAAAAATTGAGCTGCGATTTAGGATACAAAAATCTGAACATTACTTTCAGTGAATAGCACTTGCAGTCTTGTCTGGGAACCTTAAGGCACAGGTTTTTGGAATTAACTGCGTTGAGAAGGTTTGCTATGTGGAATATATATATATATTTTCTAATTTTATTTTTTAAATAAATGTTTTACGAATGTTTTGTATTCATTGTCTGGATAAAAAATATTGGTCCTATCTAGTATACGTAGATTTAAGTTATCACTAACACTGACCTGGATATAAATATAGTCCAATTCTAATAGAAATAACCTTCTCTAACAGCTTTAAAAAGTTACTATATCTACTTTCACAGATACAAACGTCAAGACATGTGATATGCAGCAATCACACCAATACTAATACAATAGTAAAATGTTATTAATGATGGCCACAAAAAAAAGTATTTTCTAAAAGGTTCCTCATATGAAAATTGGACTGTACTATTACAATCAAAGAAATATCGACTACAATATGAAATATACAACTGATTACAAGTTAAATTACAGGGATAATAAATATAATATAAATATTTTTCACATCAGCATACTTGCGATAACTTCCATACAAAATAAAAGATCAATGATTTAGAGTAATTTAATTTTTTTGGGTGTCAAATTGTCCCTTGGCATTATGTGCGGATTCGCTAATCATTTGATATGCTTATTATGAACTATGAAGGTTGAGTTTACAACCAATATTCCAAAAGGTAAAAATAAAAACATTAAAAAAACAAAATTGGATCAAAATTCCAACACATTTTAAGATCCCTTCCATCAGAAGTTTGCAGAAATTTAGATAAACTATATACCTAATCACCTATATTAAAAAAAAAGTAAGAATATGCTACAAAGATTATTTTTAAATGTTACTTTAGCTCATTTCTTCTTTAACTAGTTAGTATTTATAGTGAGCATACAATTTATTAAACTAAATTATTAAGTAGAAACATCCATGTCATTAAGAACTCAGAACATCAGAAGTATTAGATAGACACTTAAGTCATTTGATTTGACACATGAAACAGCTGTTAATGTCCCAGGGCTGTTGTGTATGAAAGAAGGAGGTTCACTGGTAATAGCCATCCGTTGAAAGGCCAACCCTCGCCTGTTGTCCCAATGATTGAGTAATTTATCAATTCTTAACATGTAAATCTTCCAACGGTCGGTCTTATGACTACTGGATGAATATATCTATCGGGAGGTTAAAGTTAACGACCAGATAAAGGTTATCATCCACTTTAATATTTTACATATATTATGAACTGAATTTATCTGCCAGATAGCTATCTATAGGCTAAATATATTTTTATGTAGAAAATACAAGGTTAGTACTGTTTTTACTGGTGCGCGCATGCATATAAACCCTGCTGCTACCGCTACAACCTAGAGAGTGGTGAGATCGCTAAACATTTGTTAAATTATGGCAGCTAAACAAGTGCGAGGAAACAGATGGCATCACGTGGGCACAGAAGCTAAGTTGCCTTGCAAATACTAATTTCAGTGTCTGCCAAAATGTGGGCAATAGTTGAGTACTACAACGTTTACAAAATTTAATTTATTGTACTCACATTTAAATAATTTGTTCTTATATAACTATAACTCTACAAATAGCTTGTCAGTTTGTATAAAAGTTTGAATTAAATGTTCTAACTTCATATATAGGTAAAGCCTGAGCCTGTGCTTACTAAACACGCGAACCAAGATTTTAACCTAAAAACAGATTCTTAGGTGAAACCTTATAAAAAAAACAACACGCCACTATGGCAACGTCAATTTTAACTTTCAGTTTAAAAGTTATCAGGTACTTAAACCTCCCGATAAAAATGTGATGGATAAATACATTTTAACTGGCAGATAAATGCTATCTGGTGGTCACAAGATGCACTTTTAACTTATCGATCAGATAAAAAATATTTAACGGCCAGATTAATAATTATCCAGGAGTTATAAGACCGGCCCTAAGATTATTCTTATATATACACAATCTGATGACTTAAATAAACTAGAAACCCATTTATCTGAATCATGATTAGCTAAAATTCTAGTTTATCTGAAACATCCTTTCAGCCTTAAATACACTTTATTAATACTAACTGAGAAGTTCCAATTGTAATCATGTCCTGCAAATTACCATATAATAAATAAATGTGTTATCTTCATGACATTCAGGGTATGTCCAATTTTTTGTTTACATCTCTTACAGTGAAAAACTCCTAAAATTCCTAATTATCCAGACTAGAAATTATTCCATACAATTCGGGGGGACGAGTTTCTAACGTACATGTTTTGGGTCCAAGTTAAGTCATATTTGAAGAAGTGGAAAAGTGACACCAGTATGAGATCAAACTATGGTTCTCTTACCAGTGCCTTGTATATTTTTTCCATTATTCAAATCATCATCATCATCAACTGTTTCCAGCCTATGGCCGGGTCAGTTTAATAAGATTCTTTCATCTTCCTCTATCCTTACACTATTCTTTTCCTCTCACTTGCACACTTGCTGTTATCTTCACCTCCCATCTCTTCTTTGTCTTCCTTGTGATCTTTTTTCCTACATACTTCATCTCATGTACTCCAACATCCTCAATGCATAACCATACCATCTCACCCTTTCTTCCTCTACTATTTCATGTAATCTAACATCCTCATTACATGACCATACAATCTCACCCTTGCTTCTTCTACTACCTAACTCTTGCCCGGAAAACATTTTAATCATATTGGTCAACTGACGTTTTTACATTAATTTGAACTTTAAAATTACCTACTAAAGTAGAACCTTGTTAATCCTAACTAATTGGGACCAAAGCTTGTTCGCCTTAGCGAACAATTGGATTAATTGGGAGACAGTTTCTTTTCACACATTTTAAGTTACAGTTGAATGGTTTTTATAAAACTTGTATTCATTTAATTGATGTATAACGCTTAACATATTATACTGTAATTTTATATTTAAAGTATGTATTTTTACAATACTATAGCTATTTTTAGTTACATGGAAACACACTGTGTTTACTACAAAATGTAAATATTTAGCATTTACTATCACTCTTTCTTATAATGCTCTTTTAACTTTGAGTTTGTTATCAATAAAATATACTTCATTTGACTTAGTTATTTTTCCTCCATTTTCCAGAAAATATTTTCGAATTATCTGGAATTTCAGACTACTGAGGTTCAATCTGACAGGGTTTTGATGTTCTTTGAAAGCAAATGCTATCAATGAATACATTTCTTACATAATTTGTTAATGTAGATAGGTATATTATAAATAATAGCATGGGTTTCTATTCCATTGGAATAGAATGATTCTTATATATAAACCACATCTAGCAAGTTTCACGCATGGACAACATTTATTAAGTCAATTTTGGACATTGACTAGTAATTACCAGCTCTCATTAAAATAATAAGAGGGAGGAAAAAAAATAAATCTCAAAAACATATCAAAACATTTCCGGAAAAAAGATAATGTTAAAATGTGCAGTGAGATTATTTACATAACAAACATAAAATACATAATTATTTACATTCCACTCTTTTTAAAACATAAAATGTTTACATTAATAATACATTGCTTTGGTATTGTTATGCTACACAAATACTTTAAGTTAAGTCCCCGAGATACCACCACCCAAACAGTTGCCAAGACTACACCTTAAGAACATAAAATACACCCATATCCACATAAAGTATAGAATAATCAGTTATACACCGTTTTAAATAATATTTAAAAAAAAATTAAATCTATATTCTCCCTTAATAAATGATATAAATGTGATGCTTGGTGTTACAAACTAATATATATTTACCTACTTCGATGGTTGAATGGTCAAAGGCGTTATTGTCCCAATAGAACAGACTTCCGATGACGGGGAGATCAGGGTTTGAATCCCAGGTGGGTGTACAGAGGCTGTTGTTTCCTAAATATTTTTCCACTCTCTTTCTACATTGATGTGGGTACACTTTCTCTCATTTTAACCTTCCTCGTCCCTAAAACAGTGTGTTATTAGTTCATATTCCTATAGCCCGGATGGGTGTTGAGATACAGTAGCAAAAAAAAACAACCTTCAAACCAACCCTTAAAAACTGGTCTTACATTTTGGTAAATAAACCAAAACATTCATTTATGAATGTTAAGTTTCTTAAATGCAATAGATTAAAAAAAAAGATAATTTTTTAAGACTCGCTTCAGTGACCATATGGCTTAAGGCATCACTTTGGTAGTACACACTACTGCTGATGACAAGGAGATTGAAGTTCGAATCTCAGTCAGGTGTGCTGAGGGTGGTTTTTCCGAAAGGTTTAAGACTCTTCTTCCACACAAATGCTGATACACTTCTTATAAATATAACCTTCCTCATCTAAAAATAATTAGCCTAATAATTAATACATAGGCATATAATTCGAATGGGTAATAAGACACGTTTCTAAGAAAAAAAAAAGAAGTAATGTTATATAATGTGTTAATTTGTTTTGATATCGAAGAATTTTATTTAGGGTGACAGTTGGATTCTTAATTGATCCCTTTTAACAACAGAGAAATGACTCAAAGTAAATTGATTAACATATAGACCTGTAAATTTATTGCTGTTTCTGAAACTTTACATAAGGCTGTGAAATGTATATATTTCTCCCTCCCTCTCACTCAAAGTGATTCACATTGGAACGTAGATAGTTGCATTAACTCACTTAAGCAAGTCAAAAATATGGCATATCATTTGGCGCATCACACATTTATATACAATGCTTAAAATGGCAATAGTTACTACCATAGAAGCAAGAAAGATACTATAAGTAGAAAAGCACACCCGCCTTGGTGGCGTAGTTGGCTAACGCGCTAGTCGTGTTGAGCTCTACTGATGAGGACGGGGAGATCGAGGTTCAAATCTCGGTCGGGTGAACTGGGGGTGGTTTTTCCTAAATGGTTTTCCATTCTCGCTCCACGCAAATGCGTGTTCACTTCCTCTAATTCAACCTTCCCAATTCCTAATCCATTAGAGTAATTAGTACTTAAAGCGTATAACCCAAACGGGTAGTAAGACGCGGTGCTAAATATTATTATTATAGAATAGCACACACAAAGAAAGCTTTTCTTAACAAGAAGACATTACTAACCTTGACTAGAATACATTTGGAAATTAGGAAAAGGTGCCTATTATAGGCATGTGTATGAAACTTGGCGCTTTACAAATGGACCGTTAGCACAACTAATAGGAAAAAATGAGAAGCAATTGAAACGTGATGCCGCAGAAGAATGTTGAAAATATCATGGATGGAGACGATATCAAATACAGATGTGTTAAGAAATGGAAATGAAGAAAGGAAAATTTGGATAAGGTACACAGCATAGAATGGTTAACATGATAATTTGACAAAGATAATAATTATAGAAGAAGGTGTTTAAGGGAGAAACTCAAGAGGAAGACCAAGATTGGAGTACATTAATCAGATAGCGAACAACGTTGGCCCAGGATTGGTAAGTGGAGAACTGCAGCCAACCAATCGCAAGATTGATTACTTATCGATAATAGAGGTGTGCAAAGCTTCGACTTGGTTTTAAATATTCATCAGCTTTAACTTATTTTCGAAAATTTAAAAAAAAAATTCGCTTGATTAATAAAATTTTTGGAAGCTTAACTATACATAGATGTGCTATTTCTCTCATTTTGAGTTCGATAATACATATCATTTTAGGTTAGAATATGTTAATCGTTTTTGCAATATAACATTTTGTATGATATATTTAATACCTAAAATGATGTAACTATTTTTTTCCCTAGCACAAAACATATTTCAAAATAATCAAACTTCGATTTAACTTAAAGATACTTCAAACTATTCCATTTGAATTTACTTTGAATTGAAAAAGTAAACTTGGCAACTCTCAAAATAGATTATAAAAGGATGTTGATTAATTTTTGAAGCAATATATATATATATATATATTTTTAACTTTCTACACCACTGCCACTTGAGCTATCCTGGTTTCTCTCATATTCAGTCTCATACACCACAAATTCCCCCATTCAGAACCACTACCTTAAATAATGAGTGAATATTCAAGAGAAACCTGGGTATTTCAGTAGTAAAGCACCAGAGAGGAAAACTAAAAGTTTCTGGGTTCAATTCCTACATCTCGATTGTCATTTTTAAAATAAATTGTGTGTGATTCTAATATCTCTGCTACATCTATATGCAACCATGATTCTAAAAGTCCTACTAAAACGATTTTCATCCAATTGTTTTAAAAATGCTTCTAAACCAAGGATGTCCCCAAAAGTTTCAAATTTAAAAAATACTTAAAGGGAAAGCTAGAATTTAAGAAAATGTCAATTTCTTTTGATAGCAATTTATCGAGTTTTATCAAACCGATTTTGGGTTCCTGAGGTCATACAAAATTTGTTGATCTCTCTAAAAAAACTATGGATCTGTAAATATGCATAAAAATCACAAAACTTCTGAATTTAGGCAGGTCTTGGATACAAGCTCTATAATTTGAATAAGCAATAAAGTAACTTGAACAATTTTTGCTTGGGCAACAAATGATGTTCCTCTATATTTTGAGCATTGTATGGATTAATACACCCTATAATGTATTTTAAAGTTGGAAGCTGTACACATTAAATTACAGAGAAAACTACTAAACAAAAATGACAAATATGAACACATAAAAGGTATGTACTCTCTCTATCCTATGAATATAGGGCGCAAAGCCCAAAACCACCAATGAACAAATTTGTTTCTCAATCCCAGGATTGGACGTTTTAAAATGATCAAAGCCCAAAGTTCTATTAAATTTCGGGCTTTGGCCGTCTCCAAATACCCAAACATAGGATTTTGCAGGTACTAAACAACCAAAGTTGAAATAATATATTGAAAAAATATTTTAGTTTGTTTCTCGACCAGACTGAGCAGGTGGCGCGCGCCCAATTTTGAGAAAGTACATGAATTCAAGAGGAAAAGCGGATCTCATTATTATTCAAACAGAACCGAGACAGATTAAAAATTTTATTTTGAGACCACCCAACCAAATTAGATTTTATTTTGAAGCTTAAGCTAAGTTAATCTAACCTAACAACTGTATTTTCAACTCTGGTCATTTAGTAATTGTAAATTTGGCTAGTTGGAAACACATATGTGTGTGTGTGTGAGAGATATTTACTGCAAATCAATACATTTTTGAAGTCAAACTGTTCTAAAATTTTGAAAACCATCAGCGATTTACTGTTTTAAAAAATATTATTTCACTGCCATAAATGTTTTCTTATTTTCCTTAAATTAAATACTACTACACCAAAAGTATATCACTGTAAGGCCTTATACCTTGCAAGCCACTAAATGTCCCATGTAGCAATCTTAACACTAGTCTACATACAAAGATATACATTATTACAATCATTATTATGAGTAATATTCACACTACTAAAATAAATGACAAGAGGTAAAAGTAAACATATTTAAAGTTTTGACATCAGCCCATTTTTATCATAATATCAGATTGATTCGTATGAGTTTAATAACCTTTAAAAATAAAACATAGATATTCTAAAAAAAATAAGCTGCTGATATGAGTTAAAACATGAGTTGGTTCTTAAATCATAAAAATTGGGAAGGGGCCGTTCACGAATATAGATGTACTTAATAATAATATTTAAATTGTTAATACAAAAATGTTTGTTTATGTGTATGGCACCCAGTTTGGTGGTTGAATGGTCTAAGGCAGTGTTTCACAAACTTTTTACGTTCACGATACACTCAACATGCTTGAATTTTTTTTTTGCAAAAACTTTGGGTTTGGGTACACGCCACAGTAGATTAAAATGGATTGCTACACTCAGTAGACTAATTTTATTCCTTAAGTAACTACAACTGTTCCGAAATTAAAGGTTAAAGTGCTTTTTCTGTGACCACTTCTTTAACATTTGGAAACATTTGGTTCAAACCATTAGTCATGTGGATTAACTTAACTCTAACTTTGCTTTGAATTTGTCAGATGTATTAAAAAATATTAGTAGTAAGTAAGAAATGTGAACAGCGCACAACTGCTACTTGTACCAACTTTATTTGTGTTCTTATTGAACAGCGATGGATGGCGCTTTGGGGTGTGACCACATTTCAAACCTAATTTGCTGCCACAGTACGCAGTTTGTGGCCTATTATAATGGGTAGATCAGAGTTTGAATCTAAGTCAGGTATATTGAAGGTGGTTTTTCATAAATATTTTTCCACTTTCCATGCACACAAATGTGGGTATATTTCTTCTCAAATTCTGCCTTTATAATCCCTAACACATTAGTGTAATTAGTACATATGCTTATAATCTAAACGGTTAGTAAGGTGTGGTGATAAAAATAATGAAATATTATATTACAACTTTTTTGCTCTGTTAATCTGAAAATGAATAACCAAGCTAATGATTTATGTTGGTCTCCATCCCAGGGGTTGATTTCAAGCCCCAGGCCAATCATCCCTCCAAATGATTGCTAATCCAAGTATGACTGTAGAGTATTGCATCGTGTTGTTTGTTGTGTGTAGCTCTTGTTGACACCATCCAGCTTGTGCAGTCCCTGCGCTCCTTCCTTCCTCCGCCCCACATTGCAGTCAGCAGCTGGAAGAACGAGGACAAACACAGGTCAGTGATACCAACAGTACAGGCAACATTATAAACAAACTCTGTTCCTCGATTCTTTGCTCTCTAATCATAGTCAAATGAAAAGTTATAGCATCAAAACAAAACAGCAATATTGACAACTTGGTAATTTTTACGTCGTGACCCTTATGAGCTCTTTTGTTGTTTCACTTTAGTACCACCAATCTTCCTCCATTATTTGTAAGTTGTGTGCTGATATAATCAGTCTGTTTAAAATGTACACGTTAAATAACTCAAATAAATGAAAAATATATATATGCATATAATGGCAAACAAATGGTGAATCACGGTACAAAAAAAAGTCATTGAAGATGAATACAAAAAATGTATTAATGATACTTTTGAAAGAGGACGTTGACACCCAAAAACATCCCCTACATACCTCTTCCCGCTTACAAAACCTTTTCCTATCTCCAATACAGCCCTATTAATTATAAATCAAAAGTGTTGGTAGATATTCTTTAATATTTGTGTAACTGCTCAATAGTTTTTAATAAAAACACACCATAGTATATATAAGTATATTGTTTTAGCTTCCTCTTCAAATATTAAAATCCAGTTTATTAAACTAGTTGTGAATCTTTGCTGGCCCTTCCCCTCCGATGATAATTACCTCCCCCTCTATTCTCTTTTCGTCTCACAGGAAGAACGGGATGGAGGAGTTGTGCGAAGCGGGGAGGAAGATGGAATGATCCTGCCACATAGATCCAGCAGAGGGGAGCCCTGACAATATTCTAGTCAGACCAAAGACTATGCCCGAGTGACGCGAGGGGGGTACACTCGCTTCACTGACGATACCGCAGGCTCTCAAACTTGACAAAACATTACAATTATTTTATAACTCAATAATCTAAGTTGGTTCATAATATATGAATTATTATTATTATTATTATTATTACTACCTACTATTATTAGGCATGAGAATGAACATGTTAATTTGTTCCTCTAAACTTCCTACAGAAAATAAATTAAATTTTCTAGTTTGTAAAAAAAAACCTTTATATACATATTTATATTTTGTTTTATAGCAATTTTGATCATTTAATCTCCATTATTGGTTTGACTATGCCAGTGTTTCACAAACTTTATCCTGTCCCATACTCCTATTGGGGCCATGTCCTAAACAATGTATCCCTTCCTGCTCTTTATAAAAAGAAAGTGAAACAAATACCCACTCTATCTCTGTAAAGTATGGACGAAATTTCGGGACAATTATATTTTATACTTATAAAGATTTTATGTGGTAAGCTAAACAAAGCCTTATAAAAAATTCCATGACATAGTTACAATCTTTGTTGATTTGTTTAAAAAAACCTACTATGTTTTATAATCAATAAAAGGAGTGGTGCATCGAATATGCGTAACACAGTTTGAGAAACATTGGCTTAAGTTAAGGTTAATTATCTGTGAAAAACATAGTAATGGCTGACTATTAGCCCATGAACTTTAATCAATTTGAATATATTCTCTTAGTTTTTTTTTGTTATTTTATATTTTACATACATATATAGATACAGGCATACACTGCTTTACAACAATTCACTTTCTGACACTTTACTAACGTGATAGTTTTAAATTGTGACTATACCTCGAGTATTTGACAACAGCCTAGCTCATATGACTGTTCTAAATTATATAACAAAATTTGTTTTACAACAAAGGTCTGGAACCTAACATGATGTAATAGCAGGTTATGCCTGTGATGCGTATTTACACCCATGTGACCAAATTACATGTGTGCATATCTCTTTCCTAATTATTATTCGGTTTTAATTAATTTTATATGAGACAGTTGATAGTTCTTGTTTATTTTTAATTTTTGTATTAGCCCTTATGAAATATTGTTATTATGAATGTTGTTATATGTAATAATCATTCCATGTTATGTATGTCGTATGACTAATGTGGTTAATGAATTTTTAAGTGTTTTAGTAGTTGATAAAAAAAAAATCACTCCAATTTAAGTTTTACTTTTTAATACAAATTGTAGAGGTTAGCTCGTACAAAACTCGCATGTTAAAATTTTTCATGTAAATTAATGCCAGTAGTATTACTTAAATGCCAAATTTGTGTTTTTTTTTTCTATTTTTGTTTTAAAATATAGATAAGCTTAGTAAAAGTTGTGAATCAATGATAAATATAAGAAGTGGTATTTACAGTTTTATCTTTTCTTCCCATAATGGAGGATCAAGATATAATTTACTAAAGAATATAATGAAAATAAAACATTATTTTCCTAGTGTAATTAAATAAATCCTTCACTATGACAGTTCACTTATGCTTTTGTGTTGTATTTGTAGCTTTGAAAGATACGGTAGTATCTTAATAGCTTGAGTAGAATGGAACCAGGTCCCATCTTGAACTATTGAAAAACCCTCTACTCTCACAATAGACTAGACCGCCAATGGCGAGGAAATCGTGGTTTGATCTCGGTCAGGTGTACAGGTTTGACATAAATGGTTTCCCTCTCTCTGTGCAAATGCAGGTACACTTCCTCTAAATTCAACCTTTATCATCCCTAATCTAATCATCATCAACAATAAATGTTTCCAGCCTGTGGCCGGGTCAGTTTAGTAAAATGCTTCCATCATTATTCCTCCTTTACTTGGTTTTATTCTTCTTCTCTCACTTGCACACTTTATGTTATCTGCTCCTACCATCTCTTTATTGGCCTCCCATGCGGTCTTTTTCTTGCATTAACTCATTTCAATAATTTTATTTGGCATCTTCTCCTTCTCTATCCTTATTACATGTCCATACCATCTCATCCTTGCTTCCTCTATTATCGCATGTACTCCAACATTCTCATTACATGCCCATACCATCTCACCCTTGCTTCCTCTACTATCTCATGTACTCCAACATCCTCATTACATGTCCATACCATCTCAGTCTTGCTTCCTCTACTATCTCATGTACTCCAACATCCTCATTTCATGTCCATACCATCTCAGTCTTGCTTTCACTACTACCTCATGTACTCCCTGTACCCCCACTCTTTCCTGGATAACTTCATTTCTTATCCTGTTTCTCCTCGTGACAACTAACGTGCTCCTCACAAACTTAATTCCCATAGCCTCCACTATCTTAGTTTATCTTACATTAATTGTTCACGTTTCTGCTGCATATGTGACAATGGGTACAAAGAACACGTGTACAACACTTCCTTACACTTCACGGGCACTTCTATTTTCCATAGCAGGTCTCTTACACACTTATAGAACAACACTACCTGCTGTCCTCTTCTCATTCTATCCTCTCTACTTCCACCTTTCGCCTTAATCACACTTCTCTAATCCATTAGCATAGTTAGTACATAAGTGTATAAACTGAATGGGTAGTAAGACGCTGTGCTAAAAATAATAACTATCATAAACTGGGATTGCAGGGAATAAATGGGGAGAAATATAAATACACTCTGTTTACTCTGAAGGGTAGCAAGCTTACTTTTCTTGGTTCCACTATGACGCAGCTCATAAGAAAAGGGCATAGTGCAATCCATCAAGGAATCAGGGTAAAAGAAATCTACGACTTACTTATTTCACAATTTGAAATAAACTATCATGTATTTCCTGTTTTGTTTATTAAAAAAAAAGTTACCATCGCCTCTAACTACTTTTTACTTTCTCCTTTATTTAAGGTATTTAACGTCCACTCTCTAAACAGACTGATGATATCAACACATGACTTATAACTAACTTAAATCTAGAAAATACACAACACTCAGCCCTCCTGCAGTTAATTCATCACTGTTTAAGGAGGAACCTACATTTCACCAATGATAATATTTTTGGCCATGCTAGGAATCAAACCCGGGACCCTTGGCCCAATAAACAAACATGCTACCGACTGACCTCTTACTACCCTTTTGGATGATAGCCATATCTACTAATTACTCTTGATGAGGTAGAGACGAGGAAGGGTACACACATTTGCATGGAGGATGAGTGGTAAAACCACTCTCAGTACACCCTACAGAGATTCGAACCCTGATCTTGTCATTGGCAGTCCCAGTCTAATGCGAGAGTGACACCTTAGATCATTCGGCCACCAAAGTGGGTTTGTCATTTCTACTTGTGTTTTGTCGCATAGCCATGAATTGTTCATCCTGTATAAAAGGGCGCACTGTATGATTCTTGAGACTCTACTGTATTCATATTTTGATTGATTTTCAAAATAACTTTATAAAAATAATCAAATTTAAATTAATGTAGTAACATAACTCGATTTGTGCTTAAGTATCGACCAACTTTTTTAAATGTGAACACACGAGTATTTTGTTATTAGAATCGTAGATATCCAGGATATTTGATTTTGTTACAAAATAAGATCCTTGATAAAATAACCGTACATAAAAACGGAACTAGATTTGGTTTTATAAATATAATGTCTGCATTTAATTATTAAAAGCCTTACTAATAATTTATGAAATGTTAAAAAAAAACCTCCAACGAAGCTTGTGGTTTATCTTCGGCACTAATCACATTATTTGTTTTTATGCTCGTTATCTGAATGGAACTATGAAGTTAAAAATTGACTAACTGTGATGTACTGTCTGCTACTTGTATAATAATATGTCTTTTTATCTTTTGAATAATTGAATGTTTATTTTAGAGTATAGAAGAAAAAAAAGTTTAATCGTAAGGAAGCTTTGATCAGAGTATAACTCTAATGAAACATTTCAAATTAAATTTGGAATGCTTATTTTTCACGCATATATAATAAAAGAAATATGTAAAATAAAACACTTTATAAAAGTGTTATTGAATATGTTAGCGAAGTAAGCATGTATGTTTTTTCCTTAAGGAACTTTAAATATAAGGTAGTACATACATTATAGCTTGGTGTTTTTTAAGTGTAAAGTTTATAAACATAACTGATGTATCTACAAATATTAATCAATTGTTTTGATGGATTTTTTGTGCACATAATATATTGAATACTCTTGGCATTTCTATTATATCTTACGAACATGTCTGTTTGTTTGTGGAAAAAAGGGTTTCTAAGTCAATATGGATTTGTGGTTGAAAAAAAAGTATCTTTAAAGTGTAAAGTAAGCTTTTCTGATACTTCACCAGTATTTGAAGTAAATGACAAAAGATATTTAAAATGTTATGTGAGGAAATAGGTAGTCAGCATAAAGCACTCCAGTTACTTACCAAAGTAAGGTGGCTATCCAGAGGCAAAGTTCTTGTGAGGATTTTTGAACTTCATAATTAACTACTCATATTCTTCACTTCAGATAATGCAGGACGAAAGTTTAGTGACTTTTTGACCAATTCCTTGGGACTTATGAGTCTTGCATACCTTGCAGATATTTTTTGCAAATTGATAAAATGTCATCTTTAAAAAAGAAAGTGAAATTTTGGACATCTTCTGTAGAAAAGAACTTTGAATGCTTTTTTATTCTGGACAAATTTCTGACTGAAATATATTCTACAGTCGATGAAGAAGTTTCCAGCGACATCCTACAACATTTACGTGACCTGCAGTGTTCTATATCAGAATATTTTTATACTACTAATGATGATAATGCTTGGGTATGAACTCCATTTATAATTACAACCAAACCAGTGAGTTTTAATGTGCATGATTATCAAAGATTAACTGACTTAGTTTTTGACTCTGATTTAAAACAAAGAGTTACTTTATTGGAATAGTGGAAGAAAGAACAGAACAGAAAATAGTGAAAGATACAATAAATTAATGATTGGGTCATCCAATACTTAGAGAAGCATTTCCCAAACTTTTCGGGTCACGAAACACTTTTTATATCAGTAAATTTTCATGGAACACTTTTCATCTTTGTTAAAATTTATCAACATTTAATCATCAAATAAAAAAGTTACGATACTAATACTCAAATAAATTTTATTTTACCAAACCAAAAATCAATCTTTAAAACATAAATAAAACTTACTTTAAGTGGGATGGATGATTCTGCTTATTTCATCGCAAATTTGTTTAATGTTCGGAATATTGCTGGAAAGTTTAATCCTCATGTCAGGTCCTCAGATCAGGTATTTCTATATTTACTTTTCGTTGCAACATAAGATTAAAATCCAGTCTCACAAAAAAAAGTTTTAACAAAAGAAAGGAGCGCTTGAACCGCACGCTTAGCCACATTTGGGTACTCTTCTATTTAACTTCCCCAAAAATACTCATTGGAAGACCTTTAAATGTTTGTTTTAAATCAGAGTCAAAAACTAAGTCAGTTAATCTTTGATAATCATGCACATTAAAACTCACTGGTTTGGTTGTAATTATAAATGGAGTTCATACCCAAGCATTATCATCATTAGTAGTATAAAAATATTCTGATATAGAACACTGCAGGTCACGTAAATGTTGTAGGATGTCGCTGGAAACTTCTTCATCGACTGTAGAATATATTTCAGTCAGAAATTTGTCCAGAATAAAAAAGCATTCAAAGTTCTTTTCTACAGAAGATGTCCAAAATTTCACTTTCTTTTTTAAAGATGACATTTTATCAATTTGCAAAAAATATCTGCAAGGTATGCAAGACTCATAAGTCCCAAGGAATTGGTCAAAAAGTCACTAAACTTTCGTCCTGCATTATCTGAAGTGAAGAATATGAGTAGTTAATTATGAAGTTCAAAAATCCTCACAAGAACTTTGCCTCTGGATAGCCACCTTACTTTGGTAAGTAACTGGAGTGCTTTATGCTGACTACCTATTTCCTCACATAACATTTTAAATATCTTTTGTCATTTACTTCAAATACTGGTGAAGTATCAGAAAAGCTTACTTTACACTTTAAAGATACTTTTTTTTCAACCACAAATCCATATTGACTTAGAAACCCTTTTTTCCACAAAAGTTCTAAAAATATAATTAATCTAGTGAAGTTAGTTTTGCTACGTGAGCACTTTATTGCTAGCGTTAAATCACTTGCCTGCATCCAATGTTCAATTGTTCATTGTCATGAAAAACAACATTGTAGCTAGTTGCGTACAACATCGTGCGAAAATGGGTCACATACTATTAACAATGTTGTAACTAAATGACGTGCTAATAATGTTATAGCAAGATTTATTGTATCTTAAACTACACGTCAATTATGTTAGGTTTAAATTTAATAAGAATATCTTTTTATTTGTGATTTCTCAATTTTTCCACAGAAGACCTAATCACACCTTGTGGAACATGGTTTGGTAAACGCTGATATAGAAAATATTTGAGATTTTAGAAAATTGAAGACCATTTTGAAGATAATTTTTTAAATATTTTTAATTTACTTTTCAAATTTTTAATTTTTGAATTATTTCCATAGCAATTGTGCTTCTTACTAGTGATTTATCCCAACTTAATGATAGAAAAAAACCTAAACAACCAAGTCCCAGTTTATTAATTTACCACTTATCTTTAATAAAAATTCTTTAAATTGAAAAAGGACAGCTTGGTCACGTGAATTGAATTTGGGATCTTTGGCTTAGTTTGCCAATACTCTAACCATCGAACTTTCCAGGATTCGTCCCGTGCCCAGCGTCATTCTACATTCATAGTTTAAGGCAGAGTCTGTGATGGACATGGGTAAATCGTGAGCTAAATATGAATGATCAATTAAGACCATGATCTATCAGATAACACAGCCACCTTCAACTCTGGAGGGGTTAATGCTGCCAATAACGTGATGACAACTGTACGAATGCACATATGGATGATGGATTAAAAATCCAAAGTCCTTGGTTTACTTCTCTTGTTCAAGTGTAATTTTTAAATTTAAAGAATATGATATTTAGATGTGACTATAACAATAATTAACAAAAATAATAGCTTGGCTAAATTTAATCCTCAATAACAAAAATGTCAACCTTTATTTATGATTTATACTCAAGAATCAATGTGAACAAGATCAGAAATCAATAAAAAATATCCATACCCATTTGGGAAACTTGAACTCTTATGCCTGTAATGTTTTATAAGATTCGGATTTGCAGGTAGGATTCAAGGGTGAAAAAAGGTGAATAATTTAAACCCCAAAATTCCTTTTCCTTAACAGGTTATTTTAATTATACAGTTTGAAGATATGACATACCCACTTTTTCTTGAACGTGAATCTAAATATAGTATCTTCCTGTTACATACTATTTCCTGAATCTTAATCGTAGAAAAAGTGTGAAAAGTTAACTTTTTTCATATTGGTGATACTATTTTGTTCAAGTAAATTGGTAAATTAATGGTCTGGAGCCAGGTTGTTAGATTTTTCCATTTTATTTTGTTGGGCTTAACCATGAAATAGCAGCATTTGTAAAAATATATATTTGTTATTAATCTCAAATCTAAAACTCTTTCAAAATGTCTATTTTTTAATATTATTGAGGATCCGAAGGATTCACCCTAAGTAAAGTTACTTTGTAAGGTGGCACAAAGTTTTAGTTGAAAATAAAATATGCAACTAAATGAATTTCTTTTTAAATTTACTATATTTTCACGATACTTTTTTTTCTCATCACAATGGATGACTACGTTTATTGTAAACCTTTAAAAAAGTTTTAGAAGTAAATATGCTGTACTTATATCAAAACTCATCTGTAGCATTCATTTATTTAAGTAACTTTAAGATGTCACTAACTTTGAATGCTTCTTTTGGGCTGTTATCAAGTAAGAAGAAGTGATGTGTTGCATTGCATTGTGGGGCAACTGTACCATCATAAAGCTTTTAAAAGAGTGAAGGAAAGGTCACATATTTTCCAGATCAAAAGACAAAGTTTTATTTTCTTGCATAAGTTAACTTAAAATCACTCTGTATCTTTTAGAAGGAAGGCTACTTCCACATATCACTATATTTGTAATGCCTTTTTTTCTTTCTTTAATAAGGGTAAATTCAAATATATTGTCTATTTGAAACAAATGGCGACAATGGCTTGTCGTGTGTTAGAAATTATTTTTGTGGGGGGAAAAAAGAACTGGTTTGATAAAGAGTTAAATAAAAAGATAAAACATCTCTATTAAAAATCAAATATTACAAATGGAGAAAAAACTTAGTTTTTTTAAAAATAATTACTGTGCTAATTTGGAATAGAGCACTAGATTAAATCATGGTTTAAACTAAGAAGAATATTCATCTCATTTACCTGTGTAATTTTTGAAGTAGAAATGTTTGGGATAAAACACAAAGACATTTTTTTTACATATGAGTTCTCACTAACACAGACCACTTCCTCAGGTCTTCCAAACAAGAACAATGGTTTATTCTCTGAACCTAAAGAATGTGTTTATACCAGTGAAAGATTGTCTTTAAAATTCTGTTTTTGTGTTTAGTAGTTTTTATCTAAACAATTTCTACTCCAACATCAATCAGGTTAATTGTGCTGGATATTCCTCCTGTTAGAAACTAATTGTTAATTATAAATACATAAAGTAAAAATAGGCTGAAGTCACACAATATAGTTTCTTAAACTAGGTAAATATTTTATTTCATAAATATTTATTTGTAAACTCAGATGCATCACATTGTAATTTGAGACAAACTATGGTATGAGGAAATTTACTTTGAACAGGAAATATAATAACGGCAAAGCTTAGCTAGCTATAGTCCAATTTTAATATAAAGGGTCTTTATAAAATACATATTTTTTGTGGTCAACATTGATAACATTCTACTATATAATTATTGTCATTTTATGGGTTTTAATAATATATATCAAAAGTGATAACTGCAGATCACATCACATGACTTAACATGTGAAAATAGATCTAGTAACTTTTCTAACTGTTGGATACAGCCCTTGCTTTGAAAATTGGACGTACACACACATCAAGTTAACAGTCCACAGACTAGTGTTTCCAAAAAAGTATGCAGAGCTAACAAAGTCTGATCACACATTTATATTGCAACACAAAAGGCTGTCTTATGTTCTGGATAATATGATAATTAAGTTTGAGGTTTCTTATGTTGTCACCTCTGTTTCTTTTGTGCTTAGATTACTTGCAACTAGGGGGGATGTGAAGTCCACTTTTTTAATTCAAAACAAATTCAAATCGAATATATTAAATATTCTCGAAGCCAAATCAAAGTTTAAATATTTTTAGTTAGTTTTATTCTTTAAAAAAATATTATATTGTTGTTAACTATGACTTTATGCCCTAAAATTATTTGTAAAATGCTTTATTGCAAAAATATTTTGATTTATTCTGATAAAATCCAGTTATTATCACAACTTTTAATTCAATTACTTCAAATTTTTTGTATGCATATTAATTTTTAACAGCTCAAAATGGCAAAAGTTGACCAAAGGTTTAGTATTTTAGCTGTCAATATCTTTATTGGTGAAGCTTTGTAATTGTTGGGGTCGGAATTTTTCTAAGTCAAAGCTAATCTAAGTTTTGAAGCTTTTCACGCGCCCCTACTTGCAACCTTTACACTGTCCGACCTAGTTAGCTCAGTTTTGGAAATGCACCGGCTAAAATATTATTTTTGTGGCTAGATAATTGGTTGTTTTTGATAAATATAAACTAATCTTTAATGAAACATCACAGCTTATATTTCTGTGAGCATATGTTAAGTTGGAGAGTAACTAAGATTGTTTTCACTCAAATGAATCTCCTAAAGCTCTCTCTCGCTTTCTCTCTAAATATATGTGTTGTGTGTGTGTGTGTGTGTGTGTGTGTGTGTGTGTGTGTGTGTGTGTGTGTGTGCGCGCGCGCGCGTGTATTGTCTTCTTAAGGACTCCAAAAAGGAGTTAAGTTACACAACAAGTTTAAAAGTGAATGTTGCTTTCAAACATACAAAATAATGAAACTCTTGTTTCAATTTCTGTGTCTGATCAGTCCCGAATATTTTGCTTTGCATTTGATAACTTGACAATTTATTTTATATTTTTTTACTGATAAGCCATTTTGTTAAGTAATTGTATTTGTTGGCTAACTGCGAATAATTTTTATAAAATTTGTTATTCGCTTACTGAATGCTATATTAATTCTACAATCAATGTAATGCATTTATTAAATGTGTGTTTATGAATAGTGTAGTTATATGTAAAATAAAAAATGTTTGTTGTTTTGGATTAAAGAAGAAATTTTCAAAATCATCCAACAGACCAACGTTGGCAAAAAATATTTTGTACAAAAGTCTACCAGGGGTTTGGCGGAAAAAAAAGGGTTATGAGACTGAAAAGGGACCTAGATTGTTTCCGTGTTCGATTAATCAGAATAGTTGATCAAATATATATAAACTCAATCTTTTTAAGGTAATTGATATTAGGGATTGTATTTATAGTCTTGTCTCGGGAGCAAACAATCTCGAGATATACAATTAATAAGAAATTTAAGTTGAATGGGGGATTGACTGAGGTCCAAATTTCGACCATATGTACAACTTAATATGTTCTTGTTAACAGTTTGTTCCTAATCCAAGTGGCCATTTTGTTTTTTATTTACCAAGAAGTTTATATAGTGGCATACACCTGATAACTCCAATTTTGAAGGTGTTCTAAATGAAAAATAAAAGGTCTCTTACTATACCTTGAGATAAAAACTTAACAAATGCAACCCAGTTTTAATAGGCCCAATGCTTTTCCAGATGCACAGGCACTCCTAAACTTTTCTTCCAAAGTCGTGTATTAGCCTCGGAAACATAAAAACTTGTTAGCAGCTTGCACATTATTTGTTTGTTGATCCTCGCGTATTGCTCTTAGTTTAAATTTCACATCTTAGCGTCTTCTCGTTCCTTTGTTTACTTAAGATGCTGAGGAGGCCTTCTTTTCAACACAATCGCTCACTTGCGGATCTGCCATGAATTATTTTTAATATCAGTAACACAACACATACTCTGCCACAAATTCAGTAATACTGGTGGGTGGAAGTCTGCTATCCCTTTCAGATTTGACCTTGAGTTTATTATTCCCGTTGGCCAATAAATTTGCAGCAGTTCCAACCAAAATGCTACAAAATAAACTTCTGTAGGGATCTGCTTACCCCCTTTCCCCCCACCACCGCAGTGAAAAATGTTAGACTGCGCGGATAATACGAGTACAGTTTTCGGATATACATTTTTAGGAGAAAACATCGCACTATATCCGGGCAAATGCGGTAATTTCGGGAACAAGCTGGGCCTCAGAATTAAAAGAGGAATTTAAAAAAAACTAGCTAATGTTTCACTAAGGTAATTACTAGACCGACCTAATACATTTTCTTTCAATTCCTCTTGGCAAATGTTCTAGGCTATACGCACACACACTAATATGCCAATGGGGTGAAGATGAAGAAGGTATCATTTAGATAGAAAGGTTCACACATTTGTGTGGAGGAAGATTAAGAAATACCACTCTCTACACTAGGCCAAGATTCAGACTCAATTCCCCGTCCTGGTCAAACCAAACGAGATGAACCTGACACTCTAGACCACGTGGATCATGTAACTTATCCAGTATAATTATGTTCACGTCCATTAATGTGCTATTTACTCATACACTGTTTCCTGTATTTCCCAGGACAATGTTTAAAAAAAATATAAACCCTTTTAAAATGGCACACCTGAACTTTGAAAAAACAAGTTTGTTAGCCACATGACTTAACTGTTCCCCGAAATATTCATTTCTTAAAACACTATTTTGATTTTCGATATCTCTGTTAATTATAAATGATGTAGGTTTTACTATAAAAGTGTTTATATAAGCTGGTTTTTTTAATGCTTGTTTGAATGCAGACAAATTTTTATTAGAAAGTTTTTTATTTCTAGAAAATACAAACACATTATTTTGTGGTCAACAATGCTAATATTTTGGTATATTATTAGTAGTATTATCTCTGTCTATATTAATAAAATGAAGAGTATGACGTGAGCATTGCTGGATATCTACTGTAAAAGGAGGTCTGAAATTTAAAAATGAGTAGCCACTGTGCTAAAACATGTGCAATTCAAAGCCATAATTTTACAATTTTGACTACATTCTTTTAAATTGATTAAAAATAGGGTTTAAAGCAATAAAATGAAGTTTTTTTATGTCTGTTTGAAACAAAGCATCAGCAATGTATTGTGCAGTTACCCCACACAATGCCAGGTACTTCTACTACTATTATTATATTGATACGATCTAACAAAAATCATCATCATCATCATCAGATTGTGGCCAGGTCAGTTTAGTAAAATGCCTTCATCTTCCTCCATCCTTCCAAAGTAACAGCTCCAGGTCAGAATAAATCACTAGTCGTATGAATACGTGAAAGTAAATCTTAGTAACTTTTCTAACTGTAAGGTAAAGTTATTCATATGTAAATTGGACTGTATGTATCGTCACACACACTATGCTCATTTTCAAGTGGCCTGTTTTGTATTACGTCAAACCGATGATTTGTGTGAAGTTACTTTTTTTTTCAGCTGCAAGTCGTATGTATTTAATTTGTATATAATATCACAATGCCTCGTTCAATTACATGTGTAATATTTTTCGAACATAAGTGTTTATTTTAGAAGGTTATGTGGGGATTATAAATTCAAACAACTTTAGTGAATTTTATATATTTTTATATTGTTTATAGATGAAATATGACTGAGTTTTTAAATTTTTGTCTAAATGATAATTTTTTTGTTTTGGCATGCTTGACTTTATTAAGGAAAATATGAAATATGGTTTCACATGATTATTTTATAATGTATGTTATTGCTGAATCACATTTTGTGGGAGGATTGACCTCTGCTCTACCGATGTGATTATTAAGACTAAACTTGTTGGATTTGTAATAATATTAAAAGTTTGGTTTGATCAGACATATTGTTTGGATATATTTATCCTCTTGCTACCACCGAGAGTTGAATCTATGACATGGAAGTGTTTTGTTATCGATCGGTAATTAGTAGTGACCAGTTACTAATTAGGAGGCAGCAAAAAAAAAAAAGTTGACTTCTCAATATTAATATTGTTTTATTTAATCCAATTATATTTTTAAATCATTACTGTACATCTTCACCAATGAAATGCATGTATATTATATAAATTAAGTTATTTAGTGGTTTTTTGTATTAATCACAATGTTTGGCCTATTTTTATCACACAATAATAATTATCTACATAAATGTAACTAAATAATGTATTATATATGTATTTACAATTTTCATATGGTACAATTCATATAAGAAAAAAGTTTTTATTTTTATGTTTTTTTTATTAATAAATTAAGATTAACACACTAAAGTTTAGTAAATCAAAGCTTTATTTAGTTTTCTATCATGTAGTATGTCGTCACTGTACTCTGCCAATAATGAATCTGTCAGCTAATAAAATAATTTCAAAAGCCTAAGATGAAGTATTATTACTGTAAATTGCTTAACATTCTTTCCCTGACTGTTACTTTCTTGCTATCTTACAGGTAGAGAAAGTATTTTGATTGTCAAAAAAAATTGAACTCGAGATTTTGATGAATGTCGACGTTTCATGACTCCTCGAATCCAAAAAAGTTGTTTTTGAATTTTCGTCTGTCTATCTGTACTTCGGATTAGAGCGTAATCTATTTAACCAATCGGATTAAAACTTGGTATTTAAGGTTTTCATCGGGGCGCTCAGAGGGCTTTTTGGAATTGGATATCCAACCCTAAAATTAAGGGTAGTTTATTGAAGGGTGAAAAGTAAATATGATCGATTTTCTCAAAATCGGCTCTTAACGATTTTGATTAAATTTAACTTCCAGGCACTGAACAATATTATAAACAAGATGGCTACTCTAATTTTTTCGGCAAAATGACTTAGGGTTCCAGTCTGATGCATTAATTCTAATTTTTTTTATCACATCTTCAAAACTATTTGAGATATGAAATGACTTATCATTATGTACTTATCAATATGTAGGTCTATTTATAATACAAATATTTTTCTGAAACATATTTTTATAAAACCAATAGTTTTCAACCTAAACACAAATATATATATTAACTTTTTGAACACTCAAGGTCAAGTATTGCGACCGTAAAAAAAATCCAACACAAGATGATGGATGTCGATGTTACATGACCCACCGACCCTTAAAAGTCATTTTTGCAATGCCGTCTGTCTGTGTGTCTGTTTAACCCTAAAATAATAGTAGTTTAATAAAGGGCAATTTTTTTTCAAAATTGGCTCTAACGATATTGCTTAAAATTCATATCCAGCCATTTATTAAGATTATAAACAAAGTGGCTATTTTCATTTTCCTATGAAAATGACTTTTAGGGTACTTTGCAGAAGTGGAAATTTCCTCATCTCTACAACTATTTGAGATACTAAATAACTTATCATCGCAAAATTGTAATACTATTAAAAATAATAAACTTATTTGAAATATATCTTTATAAAATCAATAGTTTCAGAGATATTGGCAAATATATTAATACAATTTTGTGAGCTCTAGTTGTACAGAGATACAATTAAGTTTTAACATAAAAATTATTTAAATACATTGACTTAAGTAGATAAGTAAGTCTCTCAAAAAGTTTGTTCTTTTTTCTTTAACCTCTCAAGGGAAATGTTGTACAGCAATGATATATCTTTATCATTTTAGACTCAATATTTCCTTATTCTTTGGTTTAAATTTATAAAAGTGCAATAACCATAAGATGTGCAACATCTAATAAAATGTCGAAAAGTTCAAACCGAAAGTCAAAATTTTAATAAGAAGTATGGACCCTTGTGGACCCAATATCGATTTTGGGGGGGGGGG
>CABFVX010000792.1:208418-219411 GCA_902151425.1 Timema shepardi
GGGGGGGTGGGGGGGGTTGTCCAAATAATAGATATACAAGGGAAAACTTTAATTCTTTAAAAATAAAATCATAAAATTTTAATTCAGGAGTGGAAAATGTTTAACGTAAGTATAACACAATTTTTGCTTGAGTTTGCTAGTGTATATTATTTCGTTTCATATATATTACGAGTTTTGAGTAAATATCTCAATTTTTAAACAATGAAGTGAGAAGGTCCGTGGGGAGTTTTGTACCATTTATTTTATAAGTGCAACTAAAATTTGAATAGTCTAATTTTCAAGTAAAATGTTGTCATGTGTATCATATTTGGAATCCCCGAATCTTAAAAAAAAATTGTTAGCATGGGGGTTTAAAGTGGCTGGAAGAAAACTCAATTCAAGATCTGTATCTTTATAGTGTTTTTTATGATAAAATACAACTTTTTAGTCAAAATAAATTACATATAACCTCAGTAGATACATTTATTTTATGTAGAAAATAGGGATGGAATGCTCTAGTCATAGCATATTCAAGAAATTAGAGATTTGTAAGAATCTCAAAGTATCTTGAATAAAATTATGAAGAAATTGACTTCAAATAATAATTTTAAGCAATTGTTATGTTTGGAAAAGGGTACAGAAAAGGTAGATATAAACATATAAAAGAAACTACCACTATATGGCTTTTATAATTAAGAGAAGAACACAGCTGACAGAGAACAATGCTGCCACTGGACAATGAGGCAATGGCTACCTATTGAAGAAAATCAATTGTTACAGTCCACCTCTCAGACATAGGTTCCATTATATTGTAATTCCTAAAAGTGAAAACCATACAAACAAAATGGAGAAAAAGGAAAATAGTGAGGAATTATAAGACACTTAAATAGGAAAATATAAAATGTATCTTAAGCAAATAGCATAAGGAATCATAATAGCTTGTGAAGTTGAGAGAAGAAAAATACGATAGACTTTATAAATGTAATTAATTTACATAAAAAGGATTTTCTTTGTTGTTTACTATGTATAAAAACATGACAAAAATAAAACAATTTGACAGTGGAAACAAGACCTAAACAGTAAACAACTCTTAAAATTAAATTTTAAATATTTTCACTTTAACTAAAATTGTACATTTTAAAATATTTGAGAAATATATTATTGACCCATAACTAATAGTAAATTTTAAAAAATATCTAAAGCGATATTTTATTTATTTTGACCCAAAAAAAGTTTAAGTTGTAAAAACTGCAAAAATTCAGACAAGCTTGCATTCCCTCCCATTGCCACATTGGTGCGATTGTTTTTCCATGTGATTCCTATTTTTCCACATTAGTTGATAAATTAATAGTCTGAAGATTGGCTGTTAGATTCGTCCTATGACGAGGTTAGTAAAAGACACTATTAAGCATCCTATTAGCACTAAAAATAATCCATATTTTAAATTTGGAGGGGGAAAAAAATTGAATCTCAAATATTTTTGAGCCCTTGAATCTTGAACATCTTTAATGATTCAAAGATTCCAAAACCTGTCCCTGAAATTTTGCTGTGCAGGGTTTGCACAATTTCTTACATCCGAATTCCCAGTTTTTTCAGGTTTCATGGAAGTAATTCCCTTTTTTACAGCCCACTTGGAAGAAAAGAATAATAATGTAACGATGTTCCAAACAACAAATATCTAAAACCAACAACCCGGTAATATGGAGGCTTTTCACTCACCAAGTCTCACCAAGTCTGATCGAGACCTCTCCCCGTCGAATGGGACACACATGCACGCAACAACACATCCACTCCCGTGGCTTGGATAAAGAAGACTGACTGAGACGCGAACCAAATCAGCGCCTCGCCCAGCTCCTAACAATCTAGTTGTCAACATGACTTCGCGAACATCCGGTTCTGGGATGTTCGAGTTTGGCCTAGTAATTACTGGGATGTCCGCGATACGCCCAGAGCGCTAGTCTTCACCCTTCTTTTTGTTCTATGTGTTTCCCTTCCTCTCCCCCTCTACTGAGAACTTCTAAGACCTGTTTATGCTATATAACGGCAGGTGTTATTTTGTATGGTACTCATTGTATCACTGGCTCTTACCAGGTGAGGGCGCTAGTTTATAACTAATATTTGGGGATATTAATCAAAATTCTCTTTGGCTTTAAATATGGGGAGGAAGATTATTCTAAATTACCGTTTGGCGCTTCTTTTCATGTTATGAATGGGGATTTTAATTTGGTTTGACGTGGGTGAACCGCGGTTTCATGATAGTAACTTTCTAGGAGAATTTTTGTTAGACTTAGTACACCTTATTAACTGTAGGTGCGCCCGAGCCTTTATCTTAGCGAATCTTAGATATAGTTTAATATGATCTTGGGTATTTTTAGACGATATAAGTTCACTTAGTTATAAAGGTATTTTATATGGAATTGTTAGATTAGGTTATCATGAGCGCAACGGGAGTTTGCGGAACTTATTGTACACTTCTAGGACTTATTTGTAATTACTATGTTATGCTTCGTTACTTAGGATTAGCACTCAACGGCCATTGTTGAGATCTCTGTTTATAATATTCGGCCGCTAAATCATGTATATATCTATGGGAATGTAAAGCTAAACTTTATGAGCATTTTATCTTATATATTTAATTTATACTTCAGTTAATGCCATGTGCTCTTAAAACTAAATATGTCAGTCATCTTGTGTTTATGGATGTAAGCGCGCCCTTGGGCGGTAAATTCAAATCTAGACATCAAACATTCACTCTAACGTCCCTCTGTGGGGCGGATAATATTTTGTAAGTCATAGTGGCTCAGTCAATATTTTGCCAGACTAAGCGAAGGCTCATTAAACCTTTAATGTACTATTATACCAACTATATCATTGTAATTTAACTAACTAAAATAAAAACTATGTGTCTCTTGTGACCTCATGGTAGTTATTTGAACACGCTTCCTGCACTCAATATGAGCGTCACAAGAGAATGTCATTCTTTAGAAAACTAGTGTATTGTAGCTTTTGGTTAAAACAAAATGATTTGAGATTGATGGGGAAATGCATTTTATTGTCTGTATGAGCACATGAACACCATATATTTTGATTTCAATTATACACTAGCTTAGTTTTATATAATTATTCTATCTAAATCTGTGTGATAATTTATTAACCTGAACAGTATTCTATTGTGATTAGCACTTTTCTTATCTAATGCTGCATTATATTTGGAAGAAGGTATTGGGAAGGTGGATTGAAAAATATAAAAGGGGACAAACACAATATGGCTTTTACATCATCCCTTTCGCAGGTGACCTAGCTTGGCGTTTCTGTCAAGGTGGACATCCTGAGTCGGGACACATAATCATACAAGTGTAGTATTCTACACTCTCATTTCATCTGGTAATTAAGTTCATTCGCGAGGTTAAGAGTCATGACAATGACTCGGTACTCAAACAACAAATCAGCCCTGTCGCAGACGACCTGGCTTGGCGTAACTGTCAAGGTAGATATTCTGAGTCGGGCAACAGCCGAACGGCGGCGTGGCTTTTACAATGAAAAGAAGAACACAGTTCACACTTTACATTGCAGCCATTGGACAGAGATATATAATGGTTGCCTCTTGAAGAAAATCGATCGTCACCACCCAATCTCCCGACCTAGGTTTCATTCTATCAGAACTCATCATGTAGGAGTGTGAAACGCGCAAACCAACTTCCTAAAAGAGGGGGAAAAAACCACAAAAGGGAGAAAATGAAAAATTGTAAAGAATGAAAGGACACATGGATAGGAATGTATTGTTGGAAACTGTGCCATGTGCGGGCGTGTGATATAAGGTCTTGTATACAGTTTTGTGGCACAGTGTGAGTGCTAAAAATATTTGTTACAGTTGAAGTGCTGATGCACATGTGCACGACATAATTATGTAGCTCTTATGGAGATATAACCTGGTAAATGTGTGTTCCATTGCTGTGAACATTTTAGTATTTTGGTTACCTCCCCCTTATCATAACCCTAAAGAATCGAGCCATTCGAGCTGATTCTAACAAACTGAGACGTTTGTGACCCTCATGAGTCCAGTAGCAGTTCAGTCAAGAGTAGGTAACCAAGCAATTTGAATGAATCATTTTAATTAACTGTCTTTCTTTTAATTGGTGATTGGCAATTAATTCATCAGTTCGCTTTTTCATCCATCTAGATACCTCTTATTTTATACTTACAGTTAAATGTCCCCAATTAACAAATATTATAGTATTTTTACTAGATTTTTCAAAATTCCTCTGGTTTTTTCCAGAAATATAAAATTCCCTGTGTTTCCCCGATGTGTACCAAACAGCTCTGGTGTGGTACAAAAGAATAGAGGGCAAGCCTGTGAAAATCAAATTTCAACAAAACAAAATGATCTGAAAATGTCTGTGACAAATTAAGTCACACAATCTGAACAAAATCAAACCATTACATTACAAAATTATTCACTTCACTCTTGTCACCATGTCTTACTACCTCGTTGAGGTTACACATATATGTACCAGAGGCGTAACTAGGCAGTAACAGGCCCATGGCTAGACTTTTATGATAGGCCCTCCACAAGAAAAGAAAAATTGTACTGTTGTAGCATGTCACTTAATTCAAATGACATCTACAAACTGTAATCTGCACCAAATGCTAAAATAATATAAAGGAATCTACGAAGAGAATTAAAATTGATATATTCTGCAATAATATCATTTGTGTTCTACTCACATTACGTGGATGTTCCCGGATTCGATTACCATGCTTTCACCAACTGTTCTGCAAATATGGCGGAGTAGAAGGCGTGACAGTTTCAATGGACGTCTAACCCCATGTACTTAACATTGAAGAAAGGCCTGGATATCGCTGGTCCGATGCCGCGAGCTACGAACACTACTCCCCTAGCGGCCTTCCTTGGCACCTTCTTTCTCCACTGCTCCATAACCCCCCCCTGAAATTCCTTTTTTCCTTATTTACATGCCCAATTCGCTAGTCAGAAAAAGAGTATATAATGGGCAATCCCTAGGTTCACTGTATTGTAGTTCTTCATTGGATATCCTCGAAGGAGGAACCTCTGCTTCAGCAACTTGAGAAGATACTGCTGACCGCGATAGTTGGGGCGCGGGTGTCACCGTCTCAACGCCGTGGGAATCTTGTTTATTGATCCAAGTATTCTGCAAATTTCCAAGTCCTCCAGATTTATTGAGATAGTCTATAAGACTATGTTTACTTTTCTATGTCCTTCGGACTTAGTTTAATTTGTCAGAATTACAATTATGTTTTCAAGTCCTCCAGACTTGTTAAGTTAATCTACATGACTATATTTTCTTAGGTGCTTACTTTAAGCTTCCTCTTCTCCATGAGTTCTTTATTCCGTTATAAGTCCATATGACTTCACTATATGTCATTGCACCGTGAACATCATGTCCTCATGTTCAAATGTTGTATGCTCCAAGCAGGTTGTCTAATGCCATTATTTGAGGACCTAGCTAGGTCAGTATCTCACAATATTCTTGTTGCCAACCCATTTTCTGTGTTACTATTTTGGGTGTGCAAAGTGCGGAAGACGGTTAAGTTTGTATGGTGGCCCGCACATATAGTATTTTTTTCGCCCCTTGGTTGGCGCTTCCTTTAGCTATATACTTAATGTTGGTGTGTACTAGATTGGACGAATACCCCAGGAAGTGGGTAATAGCATAAAAATACTATTGAGTGCTCAGGCAGTACACAATGGGAATAAACCGGCCATAGTACAATTTTGTATGAACGCCTGTTTGTTAGTCATCAACTAGTGTAACTGAACTACAGTCATCTTACCATTTATTATTTTGGATGTCATTCCTTTGTCTAGTCAAGCTAGGTGGCTTGTCCGACATTTAACTTGCAAACTCTAAGACTATAGGATTAGCCGTTTTGCTTTATATGTTGCTAACTCTCTATGATCTCTTTTTAGACCTTTCTGGTGGAAGTCTGGCGCTAGCCCGGCTGTCTTGCAATCCAATACCCACTATCAACTTAAACTTCCATCTGACCGTTGCCGTGTCGCCTTGCACACATTCTTTTCCAATGCTACGGGGAGTTCCTATGTTTTTGGAGTTGTTAAGCCCTATCATTAAATTTTGTAACCACATATCACCTTTCTATGTTATTTGTATAATCAATCTATTTTTGTTACCTATTAAATTCTTTTACACTTATGAAATATGTTCCCCTACCTACCTATATTATATGCAACGGTAGATTGTCAACAACATACCTATATTATAAACACACTGACTTCTAAATAGTTTGATAGCTGAAGAAATAACTATGCAAGCATTAATAGGTAAGAATAGTGCACCAACACATTCAGGTTTCTCAAACATATCGCTTCCATTTACAAATGAGCCAGAAGCTTGCAGTATTTAGCAATGGTTTAAAGTTTTGCAATCATTATTATTATTATTATTATTATTATTATTAACACCGCGTCTTACTACCCGTTCGGGTTATACGCACTTACGCTAATGTGTAATGGTAGGGGGGTTTTGAGATGAAATGGAGGACCTACAGTTTAACGTGGAATACGAACTACGGTGGAGGCCTAGCATTCCACACATTCACAAGATGTCTAATCAGATAAATTTTGCAATTATTTTCTAAACTAGGATAGAAATGGATTTGCTAAGCTAAAGGCTATGCATGCCAAATTGTTAATTAAGTTATTTATTGGCAAAATAACATGCTATTTTTCTATTTGCTTATATCTTTTTGAATGATGATTTTACAGAGAAATATGTAAAGATCTTTTTTTGTAGAAAATGAAATTATGAACAATAAAGTGATTATTGAGTAATTTTTTTTTAGCAAATAATGAGATCTTTACGAAACAAAAACAGGCTTTGAAGACAACACTTCATCTCTTACCAAATTAATTCTGGGCGGGCGGGTCTGTGTGTTGGGACTCATTTTGGGCGCGGGCCTGCAACATTTTGCCACTTGCACCACCCTATAGTTACATCACTGGTATGTAGTAATTGTGCTAATGTGTATATTATTATTAATAGTATAAATATTTCATTGTCTACACCTCATATAAATGTCTTTATACTAAATTTCAGCCCCATAAATTAATAATATTTTACCTTAACAATGGCAAGTATGACCCCTTATAACTCATGAACTGTAATGTTATGCACATGTTAAAATTGTGCAATACTATTATTATTGTCAAATGACTTCAATACAATTTTCTCCTTTTTTTTGTGATTTTGTTATCCTCTCAACTATACAAGTTTAAATAATTCCTTTTACCAACTACTTAAAATTGTTATTTGAAGTCAAGCTCTTCATAATTATGTTCAAGACATTTTTTTGAAATTTTTATGAATCTCGATTTTTTTTAATATCAGAGGAGTTGAAGAATTTGAGGATTTGAGAACCCCACCTCTAAATATGATTCTATTAGACAACAGAACCTTGTTAATCCGAACTGATTGGGACCAAACTTTGCTCGAATTAGCGAAAATTCGGACTAAGCTGAAGATATATTATTTTCACAAATTTTATAATCGCAGTAAAATGTATTTTATAAATTTTTCATTCATTTACATGAAAACACATTGTGTTGACTATAACATGTAAATATTTAGCATTTATTTTATGATCTGTAGTTTATTACATTATTTTATCTTTTAACTTTTGAGTTTTTTCACCAATAAATCATATTTCATTTAACCAAGTTTGTTTTTATTTTTTTCCTTGCGCTTTTAGAAAATTGTGTTTGGATTATGCAGAATTTCGGACAGCTGGGGTTTCAGTCTAATGGGGCTTTACTGTATCTATTTCCCATATTCTGGATTATTAGGTAAAATAAAGATTGAAATTGAACTTGGCAGATAACACTTACCCGTGGGAGTGCAGGCATCAGCTGTTCCCCTCCTGGTCCCCTGCCGACAGAACAAACACAGCGTCGTCAAGCCAATAGAACGCCTGGTTGAGGTCTCCCTCGCACAGATAGGGGACACGAGCCCACCGCTCCACGGCGAACCCTGCAGGTTCAAACACGTCCGCCATCACGCTGGTCACCTGCTGCTCGAAGTTGTCCCCCTGGATGGGAAGCCACTCACTGGGCCGGTGGCCCTCCCAACCTTGTTGAATGGATAGGGAAGGGAATGTTTAGAAAAGATTGTTCTCTTGAATGTCTCCACTAATTGGCTTGTATTGAAATAATTTAAATTTGCATTCAACTTGTTATTTGCATAGGCCTCGGCCATGAGAAAGATCGCTAAGCAAAGTTGTAGAAATATTGTTGACATTATATGTCTACAGTGGGACCTTGTTTATCCGGCCTAACTGGGACTGGGTGTCATCTGGATTAAATAAAATCTGAATAATCCAGAAATTATTACTACAACTCATCATTTATTTTCACAATAACAAGTTATAAAACACTTGAAGTATGTTACAACCAGAATTCACTCATAAAGTTATGAGTAAGTTTTTGTTGTGCCAATTTTGAATGGCGTTTAGGTGGCGCGGTTGCGCAGAGGTTTCACTGCCATAAGTTCAGCCGGCGTTGTCCCCTACTGGAGTTCCAATCCAAATAATACATCACTTTGTCTAAGTGAATCATACTGTACCACTGATTGCAGTAAAGTTTTAGTTC
Source organism: Timema shepardi (assembly GCA_902151425.1). NCBI lineage: Eukaryota > Metazoa > Arthropoda > Insecta > Phasmatodea > Timematidae > Timema > Timema shepardi. The sequence continues at coordinate 217,039 of CABFVX010000792.1, forward strand.
AGTACAGTACTGTACTCGCCCAGCGACCATAGTATCACAATTAACCAATGTATTTGAGAGGAGTTTAAAAAAAAAAAAAATCCAAAATTCCATAAAAATCTGTCACAATTTTTTTTTAACTAATGTGAAATTTTAATCTCGATAGATGAGGGCTGGATATACGCGGTTCCATTGTATATATTTTATATAACTATATCTCACTATATATTTATTTATTATGAATGATTTACATTAATGTATTAATACACATAATACAATATATTATAATCATAATAGGTATTTTGCATTAAATACATTATTAGGCATCACATGGCAATCTTCAGTGTAGTTTTTCCATCCTCTCCCCAAGAAAATGCTGGTGTATGACCACTTTTTAGTTCCGTGTCTTGTCCCAGAACAGCTGGTAAAATTACCTAGAGGAGAGGGTGGGGGGTATTTGACAGCCTCTGGTAGGAGGAACTCACCTATCTCCACGTAAGGGTTGAAGGGCAATACAAGGGCCACCAAGACCTTCCCGCCCGGCTTGAGGGCAGCCCTGAGGTCCTGTAGCAGGGACAAGGGACGGTCGCAGCGGTCCAGGAGGTTCAGACACGAGATGACGTCGAACTTGTGCCCGCTCGTTGTCCAGGTGTCTGCCTCCAGGAGTCTGCAAACAAAACACACTTAAGGTGACATAATCATAGGGTACTGGTCCAAAACCATACATTCTAGAAATAACACACAAGCACACTCACATTAAATAAAATAGAGTACTGATAAACATGCCATACATACTAGAAATAACACACATGTACACTCCCAACAAATGAAATAAAGCACTGGTCCGCAACCATACATTCTAGAAATAACACACATGTACACTCACAACAAATGAAATAAAGCACTAGGTCCACATTCCATACATTCTAGAAATAACACACATGTACACTAACAACAAATGAAATAAAGCGCTGGTTCGCAACCATACATTCTAGAAATACTAATTACACTAATGTCTTAGGGTTTAAGATGGTATAATTAGATTAAACATACTCATATTTGCGAGGCAAGAGTGTGTGAAAACCATATTTAGGAAAAACTACCCTCAGTACAGCCAACCAGGATTCCAACCCTGATATCCCCTCATTGACATTTCCAGTCTATTGCGGGAGTGACGCCTTAGACCATTCGATCACCAACTTTATGAGTATTTTATTATTTTTAAATTGATGTTTCCTGATCTTGTGGATTAAATATCCAACACACACACACACACATGTGTACTCTATCATGGGTAAGAGTTTCCATCGCTTAAAAGATTAAAAAACAGTATTTTTTTTAAGTGCACAAGACCCGTCGTCGGACGAAGACGTCGTTAAGATGACTAGCGTCGTCGCCGGTAATTATCCCAGGTAAGTGCCAATAAAGTTTCCCTCTCGCACTTCAATCACCGAGAGATGGTCCACTTGGAATTGCTAATGTCCTTCCCATGTCTTCAAACTTGAAATGTTTTCCAATCTTAGATGGTTCGGTGGACGGGGTGGGGGGAGGGTGCTTAGAGTGAAGCCATTAAAACTGCTCAGTCTTCAAGACTTGAACTTATTTGACAAACTTTACTTCCCTCTCTAATTAATTAAAACCAAGATGAGTTAAGTAGCTGCGAGATCCGACAAACTTACTGAATACCCAGAGCTGAGGACTCGTTGTACAGGGATTCCCAAACTTTTTAGACCGAAGGAGCCCTCGCATCAGAAAAAATTCATGCTTGAGCCTTCATAAAATTTTTACAGTAAAATTGAGAACATTCAATAAAGACAATTAAGTTTTAAAATATAAAACAAATCGAAAATATGTTTTGGCTGCACCTTTGGCAAATGTCCTTTATATAAGATATATATTTTTAAGCATCACGTAATACTACTCGGGTTGTACGCTTATGTAGGGTCTACTAATTACTCTAATGGTTTTAAGGATTATGAAGGTTATATTTAAAGGACGTGTACCTGCATTTGCGTGGGAGAGTGGAATACCATTTTGGGGAAAAACCATCCTCATCACACCCGACCGAGATTCAAACCTCGATCTCCCAGTCATCGGCAGTCTAATCTACTGCGAGAAAAGCGTGTTTGACCAAGAATGTTCGAAAGTTTACTCACGGAACCTGAGATAATTATGGCGAGTTCAAGTGCTTCGCGAAGTACAGATTGAAAAACGCTGGTCTATGACATTAATGTTATCCCCTTCTTATACTTTATCGCAATCCTTCGGAATGAGGAAGTATTTTAATCATGGTGTCTACTCAACTTGACCAATGAGATCCCCGACCTTTACGCTGATCATTTCCTAAAATTTCAGACTAAAAAGGTATGTCACATCCTCCTAACTCGCACCCCC
>CABFVX010000793.1:0-62699 GCA_902151425.1 Timema shepardi
CTGGCATTCCCCACATTCATAAGTTGTGATTAATACACGTCTTGTCAGAGGTGAAGGAAGGGTTTGGCAATCAGATAAATCTGTGCCTGGACCGAGGATTGAGCCCCGGATCCCCAGCACAAAAGTTTGACACCTTATCCCTAGACAACCAGGTCACCAAGAAAGGTATTATTTATATGAATTGTACCCATGTTAACATGGAAAGAAAGCAGGAAAATAATACATCACAATACACATTTATCCGGAATTCAAACTAAAAAATCGCCATCCCTTTTAAACCATAACAAACTATGTGGACGATCTAGTCCTTGTTCCCACTAGTGCTTATTTTGGGGCTTGTTTTAAAAATCCATGGTTTAAATTGCTGTGGATGACTGCACCATGTATTGCCTACTATCCTTTAATGCTATTCGCATATTTGAGTAAGGAGGTGTAAGATGGAATTCAGTGTACCTGCAATAAAATGGACGAAGAGTGGAAAAGCATGAATGAAAAAAACATCCTTAGAACACAGGACTCAAATCCAAGCCTCAAACTCGTCCTCACCATTAGCCCAGCCTTATTGAGAGGGTAAGGCATAGACCATGCGGCCACTCATGCTAGCAATTAGGTAATAATAAATTAATAGTAAGCAATCACAAGGTCACTAAAGTGTAGTCTACTAAATAAAAAGTCACGTATCGTGAGTAGTTATGAGCCCACTAATTTGGTTCTTCTTTCGCCCTGTGAACATACCCCCATAAAGAAAAGTGTCTCTCCTAATCTTTAAAAATACAATAGTAAGTTAATGAAAAAATACTATTACTTGCTTCGTTTGCCGCATGGTCTAAGGCGTCATTCTAGTGCTGGATTAGACTGCCGATGGCAGGGAGATTGGGATTGAGGTGGTGTTTCCGAAACGGTTTCCCACTCCCCCGTGAATGTGGGTACACTTCATCTAAATTTTACCTCACACATCCTTAGCTTATTAGCGTAATTAGTACGTGCTTATAACCTGAACAAGTATTAAGACACGGTGCTTAATACAACAACTTTTGATAATCATAATCAACATTCCGACACACCCTCCATTGGAATAAGATATCCTTCAATATCCCTTCGAAGGGTGGTAAAATATGACGTGCCCCGTCACGATTGCCGACCCAACCCGCGTGTTAAGACGAAGCCAGTGGGCAACGCAAGCGCCGCGAAGGATCGGAGTAAAGTTAAGGCAAGCAGATGTGTCCACGGACCACCCACTTTATTCCCCCTTTCCTCTTCCAGCTATCTCCTCTCACTAACCCTCGAGACATCTTCTGGGTGGAGAGTTTGTTTGCAAGCCGACCGTGTGATTGCGAGCGATTTCCCCTAGGACTCCATATAACCCTACCACCTCCTCAAGCCCCTTCTACTAGACGAGATCCTTTCTCGACCCTTTTCTTTTAAACCGGTCTTCTTTCCACCCCTGCAGCGAAGCTGTTGAACGGTGTCCACTTGAAGAAAAAAATACTAGTCCGCTGTTTCATACCTCTTTCCTCTTTTATTTGATTTCATCGCGTCCATTAACGGGGGAGGGGGATTCCCAATGGGCTTAACTTACCTTGATTACGCTCTTACCCCACATATTGAGATAGCCTACAAAAAAACTTCTTGACTTTGACAAGAGGTTTCAAGATAATCTCCTTAGACGTGGCAGTTGGCAACCTTGAGCCTTCCCCGTAAAATATTGTCTCGAAATATTCAATAAAACATGATGACGAAACTTATTTATACTTTATTAGTAGCTCATTAGGTGGGGATTACCTATAATGTACCCGATTTGGTTTACACATGGCTTAGGCCCTAAGGTTTTACCCACGCAATAGACTAGACTGCCGATGACAAATAGATCATGTAAGATTTACGCTACTGAGGGCGTGATTAAAGGTTTTTCACTTGCCCTCCGCAAAAAAGTAGGTAAACCTCTTATACAGTCAAGAGTTCTCATCCCTAATACATAAGTTTAACATCCTCACACTATTTCCATGAATTAATTTTAAAATTATTGTAAATATTAAATAATAATAGTAAGCAAAGTTTAGAGAGAAAAAAATAGTCAACAGATTTAAAAAAAATTGGAGAAACTTCTGCTGGGTGGTATGTGGAGAAAAATATGAGATAGGTTTATCCATGCAATAGTCAAAAGGTAACAATAAAATCGAAGAGCTTTACCCGTGTAGTGACCTTTTCATGTTCATTCAGCTCCCGTTGCATCAGTCTATCTATGCCTTGACTAGGTCAGTCCAACAGGGATGATTGGTAGAGCACAAGAAAATATACAATACCCTTCAAGACTAGGTCAGCCCAACAGGGATGATTGGTAGAGCACAAGAAAATATACAATACCCTTCAAGACTAGGTCAGACAATCAGGGATGATTGGTAGAGCACAAGAAAATATACAATACCCTCCAAGACTAGGTCAGCCCATCAGGGATGATTGGTAGAGCACAAAAGCACAAGAAAATATACAATACCCTCCAAGACTAGGTCAGACAATCAGGGATGATTGGTAGAGCACAAGAAAATATACAATACCCTACAAAATAAACACTTTTTAACCATGCTAGGATTAATTACCTAAGGTGCACTAAAATTTATAGCAATTTGCATGGTAAAAAATGCATAACTAAATAAAATCAATAAAAATTCAATGTATTTAATAAAGTGACAAAAAAGTCTAGTTTATGTACTACGTTAACTTCTTCAATGGGTTTATTTCCCTACCTATCATGTCGACCAGACTAAAACTACCATATTTTTATACAGTCATATTTTATTAGTGTCAATTTTTTAGGAGCATGGTTGGATAAAGGATACAGAATGTAAGTGGCATATTAAAAAAAACTATATAAATAAATCAGATTCTTGTAATAGTATTTTTTCACAAGACAACAAAATGAGTTAGAAGTTAAATATTATTAAGGAGGCCTAATACATTAAGGTTGAGTGTGCAACCTAATATCAATCCTGAATACTATACGGGTCATGAATTTTTTAATCTGGGTAAAGTAAATTATAGACCAAGAAATAAAACATGAATATTATCATATATATTTATTTTATTAGTCCACCATCGAATAAAGATAAGGTTTGACGAAAAGGAAGAAAAAAGTGAACTCAAAAAGTCACACAGCTTTCTATATCCTCTTAAAGTAGCAGTAAGCCAATCGAATAGCTGTACGTGATTTGGGAGGCATCGTAAAGATGACCAAAAATATGGAAATATGGTAAAGATGCACTCATTTTTAAAAATATAGAATAAGCTCACCAAATGTCGTGATGAGGCGTCCCGCGTTGTAGTAAGTATAGCCCCAATAGGCTATAATAGATCTAACAGAATTGCTCACCTCATGTAGTTGAAACTAAACGGGATTGATTCTCCCTGAATTTATAGTTGGTTATTTAATTTTCGTGAATTGACTGCTCGGAAATTATTTCGAATTTTTCTTGGACCCGCACTTCGTAAAATCCGCTTACCTTGGTCATTTTTGCCCCTTAAATTTACCTTCTCAGTAATCTCCCCACCTAATCTATTTGGCCGCATATCTCATTAGAATCTTGGCTAAGTCACCCGAAATTGTGGTTATGGTTCCCTCAAAAATATTAAAGTTCACAAATTGGCCCTGTATAAATGGTCAATAAAATATGTAACAACTCTTAAAATTAACAATTAATATTTTAAGTCATAAAACAATTTAAAAGACATGTCTAGCAGAAATATTCACCTTCTCTATCGCCCAGTTCAAGGCAAAAACGCTCTACTGTTTGCATGCTCATGTGGCGGGTCCGTGAACTACTTAACTAATCAAGATGGATACCAAACAAGATATATTTAATATAAATAAGTAAAAAAAACACAACGAGAATAAATGACTACAATGCAGGTTCGTAACCAAAACAAATCAGACATAATATTAAATCTTGTATTTTTTTTCCAATGATGTACGCTACCAGGGACCCACCATAAATAGTTAATATCCACGGGGGAGCTAGAAATTAAAAATAGCGTGCTCCAAAGTCAGTCTTTACACTCAATCCACAAGTTAAGAGTATACATTTAAAATATTCCTGAATGAAATAAAACTAACACGATTAAATGACTGGAGAGCTATAACAAAAAACCAATAAATAATACTAGGCCTTTATTGAAAGTCCTAATATATAACGTAATTATTTCATATCGTACAACCCGAATAATTAGTAAGACGAGGGGAAAAAAATCATAGTTTAATAAGAACAAATAATTTATTATGTTAATAATGACCACTATATCTACTATAATTTAATGCACATATTTTTTGGCCAAATTTTGTATCCAAAACTTAGGGTGCGCTTTAGAGTCGATGGCACTTTATATCCGAACAAAAACTCTAGGACTGAAATCTCTCTCCTACAGCCCCAATACACCCTCCTCGCTCCTCGTTAGGTACTCTCAATTGCTTTCGCACCCTTTGTTCAGATTACCGCGTCGTATCCTATATTTTGAGTGGCCTTACTTTAAACTATTATTTTTGAACAAGACCTCCCACATGGCCTCTAGGTGTGGTGGTCAGCATTCCTAGCTACTAATCTAAAGGTCCTGGGCTCGATACCCTGGGCTTCCAGATTATTCTGTGACACAGTGGGTTTGGAACGTGTTTAAACTCATCCTCGTAATGGTACATAAGGATCTAAGGCAATAAAAAAATGTGGAGAATCCAGCCTATGATAAAACTGAGATTAATGATCCGGAGGGCTCGGTATGCTAACCACATTCCAGCGTGTATCCACAAATGTTGGCACTATCTTTGTAAAAATACGGCGCCTACTCAGTTGGGATATCTCGCTTGCGGGATGAAGCCGCAGAGTTATTATTAAGAGGAATATCAAACGAAATGACAACTTATTAATAAATAAAACTTAATTACTAAACTAATCACTTGCCTATTTACATAAACATAATTTATACCAAGGAGATATATTTTAATATTGACTCTCTAATAAAGTTACAAAGTAACACTGTTTGACCTAGCCGATGTTTTAAAATAAAATAAATTATGTTTAAAAAATCGTCTATGTTTTTCTTTTCTTACAAGATCATGCGGTCCCTACGGCAATAAATAACCGTATGACACCAAATATAGAGAACTGTCTACTTTAACACACATATCCCCTCACTGCGGTAATTATCATGAAAATTTAAGTTATGAAGGTTCAAAATAATTGATACAGTCCTCGACCATCTTATAATTGTTTTTCGTACTAAAAACGCATACCTTGATTTTCTTACAAATAGACATATCTGACAGCTAGATAAATCTACTATATATATTATCAACTATACATACGTTAAATCGTGTGGTCTGTAGCCGTCACATTTGATAGGTATTATCTATACCGGTAAAATAATACTAATTACTCGTATATACTAAAATAATATTAGTGTCGATTAAAAAATATATGTATTTTATACAAGGTGCTCTAACTGACCATTCGTAAGAGAATCAAGGTAGAGTTCAGACACAATCAAAGACTTCACATTCTCATAGCGATCAGAGAATTAACAGTAGTGACATTAGTGTGTACAATCCGGTTTTCATAGGAAATACCTTATACAGCACCTATAAAAGTTATTATACCTACTTTAATAGGCCAAGTCATATGGCACTCGGCTGTCACTTTTAATAAATATTATCAATGCCTATAAAATAGCACTGATAATAAAGTAACATAATATCATTGTTTACCATGAATCAGTTTACTTTTTCTTAAATTTATTCCTATCAGAATTTATTCCATTATACGAATTAAATTAATGACATTAACAAAATTACGGAGTGCAGAGTGTATACGTTGATTTAACTATCATCCAACGCAGTAATGGGTAGGTCAAGGGCTTCGCTTAAAATAGGGTTGTATAATGGGCCAGGGTGGGAGCACGTAATAATACTATCTGAATTGCTGTGGTCAATAGTTCATAGAACAATGTTGGGAAAAGGGGTGAAGGGAAAGTACATGATATACACATGACAGGGTATTACACAAAGGCTCTCACACACTCACACACACACACACACACACACACACACACACAACACTCATGTGCTGTATCATGTGTCGAGCTAGTCAGGACAATCTAGGGACGTGCCAGTCCAACATATCTAGCGCGTGACTTTCATAGAACGGGTCCACCTACATTTCATCCCTCCATTTGAATCGACACACACACACACACACACACACACACACATATGTACGTTTAGCAGTATCGCTAGCACACATAACATGACATGATACACATCTGTGTGTGCCTACCTACTTCTTTATCCGACTGTCGGCCCTTTGAACTCTCACTATATGTAAATCCACCTATCTAGATATATATTTACCTATCGATTTCACGCATACATTTGTTCACATATAGACAAAATGCAGATTCATTAACAAATATGTTCAGACTAATTCAGAAATTGTATCACCACCCACCTTTATGATGACAATATTAACATGACAATATTAACATGTAAATGAACATGAGTTTAACCTAGTTTCACATCTCGGAAACTCTAGAAAACATTCCGTATACTCCAATGAGTTCGATATTAATGAATGTTTTAAATAATTAGATCGATTTTCGATTCACATGGACAAAATTCTAGCATTTACAATATCCACTAAGTAATTATAATCAGTAGAGTGGCGTGGAGTGTTGCAAGGGTAAGTATAGCTTGTTTCAAATGTACCTGTGATGTGTTCTCATTCACCCTCCCCAAACTTGGCCCCCATTTGACAAATAGGCTCTGCTCTACACACCTCAGATGAGAAGTTATTATTATTATTATTATTATTATTATCACGGCGTCTTAATACCCGTTCGGGTTATACAAATTACGCTAATGTGAAATGGTAGGGTGATTGTGAGATGAAATGAAGGACCTACAGTTTAAGGTGGAATCCGAACCACGGTGGAGGCCTGGCATTCCCCACATTCACAAGATGTCTTGTCAGAGGTGAAGGAGGGGTTTGGTTACAGATGGGAATTTATTTCTGTTGATACAGCTACCTTCATTTGATTGGGTATAAAGACGATATGATCGTTGACAGACAACAATTAGGCCTGTAATATTTATATAAGCGGCGGCCTCAAGGGGAAAATACTATATTTCCAGTGTTAGGGAGATGGAGCTTCGAATCTTGGCCAGGTGCACCCGAATGCCTCTCTACATCACAGTGATTCCTTCATATTATATACATGCTAGTGCGGGTGCACTTTGATTAAGGTACCTTTTTAATCCCTTCATTTTAAATTAAACCGTTCATACTTGTAGAACTAAACCTGATAAAAAAAGGACTATGGCTTGAGCCTACGATCGAACCACAATTATCTAGAGGTAGCCGTAGTTAACGATTATAGTGCTAACATTTGTAGATTGAAGGTGTCATGAACGAACCCTCTGGCCATTAATATCAGTTTTCTAGACCTGAGCAGCTACTTCCCTACCTTCCAGCACGGTGTATACGTCATATGGCTACGTTTTTTATGTGATATATTTTTATACTAATTTTTATCTTTAAAAAATACCAATGCTTGTTGTAGACAAATGGCTATATATTAAAAACAATATTCAAATAAATTATATAAAAAAATTTATGTTATGCACAGATTTTAAAGTTAATTTCTAAAAAAATATATTTTTTTACATGCACTATAGTTAATTTGAGTCGAAAAGGGATAAGTAACTTTTTATTTGTCTTCACGAGGCTGAGTTAGATCCCATTCTATACCCATTGTCGTCAAAAAAAATTCTTTATGCACCAGGAGGTTGATCCCGGGACATCTAGATATGTATCCAAGAGCTCTTGACAACTGGCCCATAGAGGTTGTCATCAAACCTATTAATTAAATACAATAAATGAAAACTCAGTTGAGTATTTTAATTATGACAGATTCATAAAACAAGTCTGTGAGTAAGTACGTGGACTCTATTCAACTTTGATGCAATAGCTTGAATGTGCAATTTACTTTCAACAATGGCAAAAACTATCCACATTAGTGACCATGCAGTCAAAGGAGTAAGTGTTGCAATACACTCTATAGCCGGTGAACGCAAGGTTAAGACTACATGGAGCCACACCGAACCGTACCAAATCACACCGCAGTGAGCCGTAACCTTCCTGATTAATTATATCTATGTTTTAAAATGCAAGTGGAAACATGAATCCTCCCAACTCCTTAGTGCACCGCACCGCACCGACAAACCGTCGAAATAGAGTTCATTCGCACTTTTACGTTGAGGTGTGGACCGTGTAGCCACCAATACCCGAATACGCATGACAATTCGGCCGTCTCCGGAAATATTCGGTAGCTTCCGAACTTTGATTTGATGCCAACCATCATGCAGTGTACGTGGTAGCTTACATTTATTTAAATTATGGTTGAAAGAAAACCAGAGTTATATTTTTAAAAGATCTCAATGCAGTTGGGTTTTATTTATTTTTTGGAGAATGGGTTTATTGTTGTTGTTTTTTGAGTTAAATTTGATTTAAAATGTATGCTAACTGATTTAACTACTCAATCAAATAGATTAATTATTCGGGATCAAGTTAAACTTGAGCTTGAACACTTTGAACATTGTTCTTTCATGTCTTCCATAGCACGACTTTCGATGGCAGGAGTGCTCTGGCGCACACATTCATTCAAATTTTCCGTCACATTCGACTCGTGTAGCCACTTAGAAATTCAGTTGTGGTGTAATGTGTTGTGGGTCGACTCCTTGGAGCCCTAGCTTGGAACTCGATGGGCGTGTTTCAACCGGGTCCACTAAAGGTAATGTTGGCTTACACGTGATTTTTCATGAAAGTTTCTTTATCTTTAGATTAATACGGGAGCATGTTGTCCAAGACTGCCCTGCATTGGTTAAGTTGTTAAATGTGTTAAAGTCTAAAAATAATTATAAAATAACTTCACATTATCATATATTTTATTAGGCTGAAATTGTGTGATAGTTTAATGTAATGTATATGAAATTGAATCATTGCATTAGTGGTTTAAACTTATAAACTGGTACTAGTGACAAAAACTATCTAGTCTAAGAATACAAGATGAGGGAGTATATCTTTAAGGATGCTCATCTTCAAATGTCAGAGAGGAGAGAGGATGATAAATTACAATATAAAGGTGTATAACATATTCTGAAACAACCATCTGGGATTGAACCCAAACCTTCCTAGTCAAGAGTCCGCTAAACTATTTTTACCATCACCCTAGCTTATTATTTAGTTTAGGTAATATAACATACAGTAGCCCCATGGCTTCTTTGGTGCTGACTGACAACTCACAGCTGACTTCTGAAAGTCAACATTTAGGTATATACCTAAATGTTGACTGTCAGAAGTGACAGCGGCTAATCACATGTTTTTGCAGATCATATGGCTCGGCGTAGGGATACATAGTTTGGTCTGGAAACTTTTCAAAGCTGTCAGTCAGCACCAAAGAAGCCATGGGGCTACTTTATTTTAATACACGGGGTGTTTGAAATTCAACGCCCAAACTGCACAAATAGCTTGTTTGAATCAAACGTAATAAAACATCCCTATACATCTACATCCGGAGAGCTATGCTAATACCATTAAATTGTGTTCAAAATGTTGGCGTATAGTGCTGGGAAAGAAAATAGGTTCAAGCATGCTTGTACAACAGGTAACATAGGGGTTAGGCACACGGCACTACACACCTCGACATCTTGGATCACGGCAGTAGAACATACCGCAACTAATAGTAAAGAACACACCAATTCATCTAGAAATGCGAATATGTTTTGAGGGTCATCATTAACGGTACTACATCACAAAACGTGCGTGCCATCATTAAATGTGCATTGCCGCACGCCTAACTCCTATGCAAATTGGTGTACACGCATTCTTTAATAGCTTCGTTCTCCCGGCTTTATATTCCGAAATTTGAACACAATTTAATGATTTTATTGTAGTTCTCTGGATGTAAGTTTATAAGAATTTTGTATTACTTTTTGTTTAAACAAGCTATATGTACAGTTTGGGCTATGAATTTCCGAACAACTTGTATTTGCCTCAAATAAAAATCTGTTTCCTAATAGGACTATTAAAACTGTATTAATAGAAAAAGAGAGATTATACCAGCCATCATTCCCTAAACAAAACACTTTTTATTTTAGTAAAATACCTACGTATATGCGCTTTGTAACGGCAAAGCACTACTGAAACTCATCCTCCAACGTGCGGTGTTTTTCAAAACAAAACATAACTCGTTGACGTATTGTTATATATCTCGTTACCAAAATCCCTTTTTCCGAGGCGAGCCGGGGATAGGTAGGGGAAGAGGGGAAGCGCATAATTTGTTTTACTCGGTAGAAAAATAATCTACCTTAAATATTCACTCTAAAAGTTTTTTGTTTTAATTCCAGTGGTTGTGTACGTTCTTGAATGAGACTAAATTGTCGAAGTAGAATGGGATGGGGAAGTATGTACAGATATACAAACGCATACGCACAAAACCTAATGAATAGCCACCGAGAATTTACTTTCAATGCATATATAAAAAAAAAGAGAAGATAAAGGCTAGGTTGAGGTAGCAAGCAGTCATGATGTAACCCATGTATGTGAATGTGTGCGTGTCCAATCCTTACACCGTTCGATCCACCCAGGGACTACCCGTTAATCTCCGGACAGTTGGCGGCCCTTCTAATGGGAGTCACACATCACAATCGACAGGAGGGTCGGCCCCTTCCCCCCTCCCCTACTCTTCAGGGCCCGAAATTCCCACCACTATCTATTCAAGGGGGATTTTTTCCCCCCTCTCTACCAATCCTACTACCTTCTATTCTGCTTCAGTGAAAGGGAAGCTAGCGACGGATTCTCTGCAATCCCTTTGAGCTCAACCGTACAAGGAACCGACCCGCCCGTTTTTTTTTATGTGTGTGTGCTCTCCCGCATTTTTTTTTTTTTNCTGCCCGCCCGTTTTTTTTTATGGGTGTGGGCTCTCCCTTTTTTTTTTTTTTTTATTTTAGCAACGTAAATGAGAAATGTTCGATTTGGGACTTTTTATTATCCTCACATTATTTTACCGCTTCCCTCGGTTTTAATTTTAGAAAAAAATCTCAATGTTGGTAGGTAAAATCCTGGCACCTCCCCCTTCCCTCCAAAAAAAAAGAACACACATCAAGTTTATTGAAGCATTTAAAAGATGAGAAACAGAATGTTTGGGACTACGATCAAAACTAAATTGTTAGCTTGAACCGATAAAAAAAAGAAAGAAGAGAAACACACCTTTGATGTTTAAACTAATTTCACCATTTAAAACAAAACTCGTAATCTTCCTTATTTAGTTAAGTGGGGAAACATTTATTGGTTTTTTTAACAATCTTGTTAAAATACGCAGATATTTTTACAAACTGACTTAACTCAATGTATATCGTAACATAGTCTCTTAGAGAAACTGTATATACGTTGTCACATAGTGTACCATTTTAATAAAACAATATCTCCAAAATCACCTAACTTCAGCGATAAATAAGGAAATAGCGCAAAGAAAGTATTTTTCATTTTAAGTCTTTCGATTATTTCAAAGTAGTCTTTCAATCTCTTAAGGGTCTTGTGGACACTTATTTAGTGCACAATTTTTATCAATCAATGATTATTTTTTGCACCATATTTTATAATAATCTGTGATCAGATACAGATAATAATAAAAGTTTTTTTACCACTATAAAATTTACTAAACTAATTCTTATACATTCATGTCAAGTCATATGATCTTCAATGGTTTATTTTGATAGACAGTATTAATACCTATAGATATCTATAATAATGTAGTATAATGTTTTCACTGCTGAGAGAGAAAAAATGTTTGCCATTTTTTAACTTTTTTTCATACCAGAACCCTATTATAACTGATCAAGTGATTAGTCAATCTGAATTAATTACAGTAATGAGATAGGAATGTGGATGGTAGAATTTAGACTAAGAATACTATTGTTTGTGTGGTGGAGGAGAATAAACCACCGAGTTAAGCTAAACCTCAATACATTTGGCTAGGATTTTAAACCTCAACTCCCCATCACAGGCAAACTAGACTCTTTGGCCAAGGATGTAAAGTGTTTTCATGCCAGCAGACAAGCTAAATTTGGACTAATACATTGTGTTACCTCTTATTTACTTTTTTTTAAATGATTATTTAAAAATCAAAAGTTATTGATGAATATTGTGAAGTGCAATAAACTCAAATAAAATGGTAAATATTTTAATAATGCTAGATTTTATTAAAGTGGTAAAAATATATTAAATTGTCAAAGTGAGTATTTTGAACAATATTAATGTCATTAAATTTAGTAAAAAACATTGAAAGTAGCATCTTAAACGGGTTAAAAAAATACACACATATTTATATATAAATGTTATAATCAAAAAATTACATAATCTTTTCCATTACAGTTTGAAATATGTTGTATTTAGCTAGCCAATATATTTATATTCAGTTCATAGCTTGTCTTCAATAGCAAACAAGAAAATTTATAATCATTTAATTCACAAATTTCTTTTGTTACATGACATTTAATGACAATGCTATCGAAATATTGACTTAAAAAAATACCATGTTGCGAATTTTTTTATTGGATGTTAAATTTTTATTTTTTCAAGTTTGCGTGCCATAGATTCACTATCCCTGTTCTATGAACTTAATATTGTCCCCAAACCAGCTGGTGTGCGTTTAGAAGATATTTTGATCTATGATTAGCTTAGATGAAATAATATAGAAAAGTTCTAACTATTTCTTTTAATAAAATCTTACGAATATCTACAGTATTAGTTTCATAGGAAGCACGTTACTTGAAAACTGGAGACTCACGTTGCCACATTGATAGAAATAAATCTATTATAATTGAATTTACATTATTAATACGTTAAATTAGCATTTATTATAGGTGTTAGCGTGCACTTTCTAAACTGACTGATTATATTAGCACAAAAATATTCCATAAGTGAGAGTAGAAGGGCCTACCAATTTTGCCGAGAGGTGTGTTTTCTTACACTTGCCAGAGTTCTTATATATGACAGAATTAACATAAAACCAACGGCTTTACTTACCCTCCGAAGGAAGTTGTGTTACGGATTTTTATTGCTTTATAAAGATCCGTCAACCTGGGCTGGGTTTGAGCCTACAAATATCGGGTCATGAGGCGAGAACTTTACCCTAAAACTACTAAAGTCTACTTTAATTAATAATGTTAAGAGAGAAGTTATAATAAAACCCGATAAGGAAGTAATATTGAAAAACTAAAATACATTCCTAAATAAATTATTTAATTAATGAAACGAGTAATATTCATTTATATAGTGCAAGTTGTTAGAAAATTCAAATTATTGTTTGTGGTCAAAAGTGGGTTACCTCTAAAAATAAGAGCATAAATAGTGGTTAAATAATTTAACCCTCAAAGATAGGCACGCGGGCTAAGAAATTATACGTGTTTGTTCTAGTTTACCAGTTGGGTCTCAAATTTTAAATGAGTGTATAAAGGGTTTTTTTTTTTGCTAGATGGTATTCCACACACTCTCTCAGAAAGTGGATATATATTTATTATAGATTGTACTTTCCTCCTTTCCACCCCATTATCATAATTACACAGATAGCCTGGACGGGAATTAGGACGACGTGCACCCAAAGCAAAGAACCCAAAGACCAAAGTAGATTCTCTATAGTTCGAATTTAATGGGTCCATGCTCATATAGAAATATTAATAACTTGAACTACATGAAGTTGTCAGAAAAAAATTAAAATATTTATTTTTGTTTAAGTGTACGAACCAATAAATACCTATTTTTAAAATGATGAAACACACACAGTTTCGTAAACATAAGAAATCTACGTATTTTTATAATTTAAAAAAGTAAAAAAACTACCAAGTGTTTTCTATTTAATTATTTGGCTTGTGGTCATCGTTTTGCCGTGTAGTCACACATATTTATTCCTAAGTAAGTGATCGAGCACTGGAAATATACTTTATTTGAACTATATTGAACCTCGGTCCATCGAGATTGTACTCTACTTCCAATTTAAAATTGGCCTACTCTGATTTAAATGAAGATATCCCCGTCATGAATTGGAATAACTAGTGTTATATGAACTGCATTTGAAAAACTACTCCAATGAGAAAAGAATATTAAGAAATATCTTTATATAAAATTAATAGAAAAGCATAACATGATGGATATAGAACATTAAGTAATATCGTAATATAACATCAATAAATAATCATACATTAATAAATATCACAATATAAAAACAATACAAAATAATTTTACGACGTGAATGAAACATTATTAATTAATATCACAAAATAAAATCAATACAAAATAATTCCTTTATTCGACTGGAAGGATGGCTTATAGGGAAATGAAGATACAACCATTAGAAAAGTTGTTAGGTGGATTTTTGATTTCGCTTAGTATTATTATGTGTATGTCAGTAACCAGTGCTATAGTCTGTGTGTCATTGTTTGGTTCCAGGAAGTTAAAGTTAGTGCAGAAATAAGCTAACTATGAACTCATCTGTCACAATATGAAAGTCTTGGAACGCAATGTTTAAGTTACTGAAAATTGAGCATTGCTTCTTCATTATTTATATTAACTAACGCAATTAGGTTAACAAAACAATAACAAAATACTTTATATGTAGTTATTTATGGTACATTTATTATTAACAGTGATTCCTTTGTCCCACAAATGACACAATAAAATATTAATTGTTTATTCATCTTTTACCTTAGATGGAAGTAGTTCCCAAAAGTTATAAAATAATTCTTCTCTTTAGCTTTCATTTTCTTCTGCAGCAGAACATATCAAATTCTACTTCTCGATTTACAAAAGAATAAAAATTCTTTTCAGAGCTAAACCCTGATCTTAATAAGCATTTTCATAGCTCCTTGGACCTCTTACGCTACAAAGCACACTAACTACTCCTCTCAGCTATATATGTAATCAGGGAGAGAAGAGGTTTCTAACAAACAAAACAAAAATATGCATCTTAAAAAAAACATAAAATAAATAGTTCCAAGCGTCTTAAGCAACGCACTCCACCGAACAAAAGTAAAACGATGTAGCCACCACCCCCATCTACTCATTACATGAATACTTGCCACTGTTTCAAATTTACGTCTCACTTTTTTCAACGAACGAAAGAGAGAAAGCCTCAACTTAGATTGAGAACTGAAGTGAGATTTTTTCTAATACAAATAAGTTTGTAGAAGGATTTTTTTTAAATTCGATATTATTCATGGCCTATACCTTGCCTCAACTATAGAATATTCCGTCTAAAGTAATAATGCGGTATACCGGGTAGTTTTTTTAAAAGAAATTCACAAGACTTTAACTGAACAGTGAATATAAAACCAACTACTTCATTGGCCAAATGGTCTAAGACTCTAAGGTGTCACTAACGTGTTAGACTGGCCTGCTGACGATGAATATATCAGGGTTTGAATCCCAGTCAGGCCTAATGAGGGTGGTTTTTCCTAGATGATTCACCACTATCCTTTCATGCAAATACGGGTTTATTACCTCTAAAATGCTTGCTACCTCATCCCTACACCATTATAGTCATTATTAAAACCCAAATGCGTATAGCCTTAACATGTAGTAAGCCATGTTGATAAATACGAGTATATAGATCCAGAATGTAAATAGCACAAACCTCAGTGGTCACATGATTTAAGGCACAGTTTTTTAAAACCTGTGTGCCATAGCAGGTGTTCCGTGAAAGTTTGGGAGAAGATAAAAAAAATTGATGAGTAAAAATAAGGATGAGGAAGATTAAATTTTATATGAAGTGTTTCCACATTTTTGTGGAGGTAGAGTGGAAAAATATGTAAGAAAAGTCATTCTCCGTACATCCAGACGAGATTCAAACCTTGATATCTCCTTAATTGGTAGTTCAGTATACTGTGATAGTGACGCCTTAAACCATGCAATCACTGATGTGACTACTATAAAAATAAATTGTTGTACTATGACATATTATCAACCAGGTATCACTATAATCTGAGAAAAATAACGAATTTTTAAATAATTTGTTTTCTTCTTTTCCATGCACAGCAAGATATAGGAATAAAGGGGTACATCTTATCTTATTTGATTTGCCTAAGACGGAGGGGTCAAGGTTTGAATCTCAGCTTGGTGTGATTGAATTTTCTTTCTGAATTGCATCCCACTATCTCTCCCTCCCTGAATATGTAGGTACACTTTTTTTTATAGTTATTCTTTTATCCTTACCTCATGGAAGTAACGTTGTTTATAAACTATACGTGTATTTAAATACTATAAAATTGATTAAAAAAATGCTACAAGATTAATTTGTACGTATCTAAATTAGCAAAAAATATCAAGAATTATAGTTCAAAATATTACAACTAGCTAATATTTAAAGGTAATTTAAAATATTTGATACAATCAAATAATTTAATTTATATTATACTATTTGGTTATTTTAATTAAATATACTTTTTTATCAAATTAACTTTTAATATAATATTAATAATTGTTTGTGGTTTATAATTATTTAAAAACAGTGAAACAAAAATTTACTGTGGTAGAGCTTAGATAAATAACCCACATGCTTTATTTTATTTTGAGGTAAATATTAGTACTATTTTATAAATTAAATATCAAGGTTTTATTTATTTTATTAACAAGCCTCTTGGAAAAGTTCGAAAATACAAACGAGAAACAATTTTTTACTATATTGGTTGTTGGTTCGATGTAAAAACAATATTTATATTTCATTTCAAATGTTATAACAAAATGTTTTATTTATCTCATTTGTCTAAAAACTGTCCTATCGGTTTATTATACTATCCTTGGGTGGTAGTAAAATTCTAGTTAATGAAATCAAAGCAACATTTCTTGTCCACGTGTGGTTTAAAAAACATGTGGAGTTCTCAAATCAAAAGCATATAAAATGAGTTGATTAAAAACGTGAAACATTGTAAAAATTACAAAAGGAATTTTGACTACAAAATGCTTATTATTCTCTGGGAATACATTTTAAATCAATCGTAGTTCAGCATCTTTGCAATATTACAAATTTTATGAACTAATTCCATCATGATCTTGACTCGAAACACATTCTCTCAAAGTTGATTTTTCATCATCTGAAGCAAATTGCGCCTAAAGGAGTTATACCATTCGCCAATCCTAAGCAAATGCTTTGATATATATTTGAGAAGAAATAATATCTTAATCCAAACCTTTCTAAGCTAATATTATTATTATTATTATTATTATTATTATTATTATTAGCACCGCGTCTTACTAACCGTTCGGGTTATACGCACTTACGCTAATGTGTAATGGTAGGGTGATTGTGAGATGAAATGGAGGACCTACAGTTTAACGTGGAATCCGAACCACGGTGGAGGCCTGGCATTCCCCACATTCACAAGATGTCTTGTCAGAGGTNTTACTAACCGTTCGGGTTATACGCACTTACGCTAATGTGTAATGGTAGGGTGATTGTGAGATGAAATGGAGGACCTACAGTTTAACGTGGAATCCGAACCACGGTGGAGGCCTGGCATTCCCCACATTAACAAGATGTCTTGTCAGAGGTGAAGGAAGGGTTTGGTAATCAGATAAATTTATGCCGGGACCAGGGATTGAACCCCGGCCGCCAGCATAGAAGTCTGACACCTTACCCCTAGACCACCAGGTCACCTCTAAGCTAATAAAATTCTAAAGATAATATACCTATGTATTATGTATGATAATCTATTAGCTTTAAAACAATAAAAATAAAAATTTGGGAAAACATTATAAGGCTTTTATTTTAGCTATTTAATACATGTAAACATAATGTAAACATTTAAAACTGACATCTTTCTCATTTTTACTTTCTCTCGACACGTCGGAGGGAGAATATTGTGATCGACGAAAAATTCGAACTCGGGATTCTGGTAAATATTTCGACGTTTAATGACCCTCTGAAACTAAAACATGGAGTTTCCGCAATGCTATATGTCTATAAGTCGGTCTAGAGCCAAAAATATTTTAACGGTTGAAATAAAACTTGGTATAAGGGGTTTTCATAAAGTATCTTCAAGGAGTATTTGGAATTATATATCTAACCCTAAAATTAAAGGTAGTTTACAGAAGGGCAAAAAGGGGAAAAAAAACTGGCTCAAAATTCGCTCTAATGATTTTGATTACATTCTATATCTGGGCAATGTTTATCATATTAAAAAAGATGGCAATTCTCATGTTCTCATAAAAATGAATTTGAGGGTCCTTTACATATGGAAAATATTCCTATTATCATAATTTATGTGCAACTATTTGAGATACGATATTAAATAGCTTATTGTAAGCTCTTGGTACTAATAAAGATATTTTATTTGAAATACATTATTATAAAACCAACAATTTCTTAGCTGCAAGAAAATATATAGGGCAATACATTTAATTCAGGTATTGGAAAGTGAATTTGATTCTTATTCTCTTTGGTGGACATTGATGTTCATCCATGCTCAATTTTTCTGTAAAAGTGCTCCTAATTCCTAATGTCATAGATTAAGTAAGAGTGTATATTTGTTCATTTATTATTATTATCACCACGTCTTACTACCCGTTCTGGTTATACGCACTTACGCTAATGTGTAATGGTAGGGTGATTGTGAGATTAAATGGAGGACCTACAGTTTAACGAGGAATCCGAACCACGGTGGAGGCCTGGCATTCCCCACATTCACAAGATATCTTGTCAGAGGTGAAAGAAGGGTTTGGAAATCAGACAAATCTGTGCCAGGACCGAGGATTGAACCCCGAACCCCCAGCACAGAAGTTCAATAACTTACCCCTAGACCACCAGATCACCTATCATTTATTATAATTGGTGTAGTGTTTCTACAACAACGTATATACCAATTATTTCGTTTCAAAAATTTAACGAGTTTTAGTAATTGTATATTTTATGATAAAAACGCGAGAAAATCTTTGTGGTGCATTGTACCAACCCCATTAAAGCGTACAATAATTAATAAAGTGACAGGTTTGATTTAAATTTTATTCATATTTAAATATTGGATTTATTTAAAGTAACCAGAACCGGGGGGCACGAGCAATAGTGTTAAAATAGTTTGGTCTAGTTTTTTGGTGACAGAGATATCCATGCGTTAGAGTGTTTTTTGAATGGTTTCTTACCCTAACGACAAGCAAATAGGTACGTATTCCCTCTGAACTATTCTTCAGTTAACAAACACCTTTGGTGTCGTCGTATGTGTATAGCTAGTATAAGTAGTAATATACTGTGAAAAACCACACACTCGCACACAAACATATATATATATATATATTTTTTTTTATATATATATATATATAGAAAGTGAGAATACCTCGTAATAAATAAAATTGATTCTTATTTCTCCTATACAAAACATATATATTAAATGAATAATTACTGAATTTTAATCACATCAACACTATATTGAATGTTTGGTCTCGATAAAATACATTTGAGCTGAAAGTACCTCAAAACAACCTCAGTATCTCTCTCCCCCATGACCCACATCGGTGGCGTAGTTGGTAAGCGCGCTAGTCGTGTTGAGCTCGACCACCGAGGACGGGGAGATCGAGGTTCGAATCTCGGTCGGGTGAACTGGAGGTGGGTTTTCCTTCACACAAATGCGGGTTCACTTCCTCTAATTCAACCTTACCAATTCCTAATCCATTAGCGTAATTACTACTTAAAGCGTATAAACGAACGGGTGTTAAGACGTGGTGCTAAATAATAATAATAATAACCTCTCACGCATGACTTAAGGTGGTATCTCGTAGTTTGAGGTGGTCCCACAGAAGAGGCGCCAGTAAAGACGAGTCGTATTTAGCTAACTGGAATGAAAGTGTCCGCGCTTCAACGTTACTTCCATCTTTTCCCATTTCACTTTAATTCCCTCACCCCCTTTTAATACTTTTCCTTATCTCCTTTACCATCCGTATATATATACATACACACACACACACACGTACAAGAACGCACAAAACAAATTGTGGAAATGAAATGCAAGAAAAAAAACATTAAAATTTTCTGCTGAGGACTTTTTAAACTAGCCATACATTACTTTTGAAATAGTATTTAATAAATTAAACTTTCACGAAACAAACAAATTACCTTATTTAATAAAACATATATTTTTGTAACTTTTCGCATATTTATAGCTCTAAAGCCTTCCCTCCTATAGTTCTTGGTATATTACTACTCAAAGTTCAGAATATCCATAAGTTTACATTAATGCGGAAAGTATCTTTTTTTTTTTAAAAGAGATATTGTACTCACATTTCCGTAGGTTCGAGATTAAACGTCTAGGTTTAAAGAAAATCCTTGCCAGATTTCGTCAAAAGTTGTTTGTACATTCGGTGACGTAGCCAGGGGAAGTTCCAGAGTGTCCGAACAACCCCCCCTCCCCCCCCCCACACACACTCCTGAGTACTTGGATCACAGCCACTAGCTTAAACTTAATAAATCACTTTATACACTTCTTATTTCATTTTGAACTTACTTATGTTCTTTTTGTGTTTTAGTTTGAATAAATATATATATATTTTTCATATTTCCACAGTATCTCGGCTTGAAAATCTTCTATAACTTATAGTCTATCAATACTATGGTATTCTTGTTGAGTTAAGTAAGCCATGATATAACACAATTTGAATGTGTACTTCCAATGGTTGCAAGAGAAGGGGGAGTTCGTATACTTTAGGTGGTTGTGCGGGGGGGAGGGGTGGTACACTAGGTTTGGTTGTGTGGGGAGGAAGGAGATTTTTACACTAGGGGTGGCTGTGCGGGAGGAGATATTTTATATTATGGATAGTTTTGTGAGGGGATTGGGGGTGGGTTCTTACACTAGGGTTGATTGTGTTGGGAGGGGGAGAGGTATTTACAATCGTGCAAATAGATGAATGGATAAAGGAGAAGGAACTTTATTTAAGCTCCCCTCACTCTCAATGGAAAATTTTGGCTACGTCACTGCACGTATTTGCCAGTTGAATAGGCACAAAAGTGTTGAAACTAGTGATATCCCATATAAATTAATTTGGACTAATACAAGAAATCAGTTAAAACATCTTGGTTATTTGGATTTCATTCAAACAACTTGAAGAAGTAAGTCTACCTTAACTATATATTCAGGAGGTTTGGGATAATAATCACCCGCAATCTCTTTGCAAAACGCAAGTTAAGTAAAGAACAGTTAATAATGATCGTGTGGTGCGAGTAATGGAGTCACCCTGTGATTATTTAGGATACTACTTGTTAAACTGAGCTGTGTAGAGTATAGCATCCAGACAACATTAAGTCCATGGAGACATATCAGCGTTGATCAATTTAACCAATTTGTGAGAAAAGTTATTGTATGAGTTCACTAAATCCTTTACTTTCCATGTTTCCTAAAAGTAATTTCCATTTTTTCAAGTAATTTATAGGGTAAATATAGGGTAATTAAATTTGCATTTTTAAAAGTGGCTTGTATAAGGTCATTTAGTGGATGGTTAAAACCGAATGATTTGACCTTTAAGCTTATGAAGGGATATATTTAGTCACTACGCAACTCAATATTTTAAGGGTTTGAGAAAAAATAAGACATTTGTTTGAATCAGCGTGATTTTATCTTCATTTTGCTTAATCTTGAATGCAAAAGTCTGATGTATTAAGTAACCAGTTAAATATTTCTAATTCACAAATATTCCAATAATTGGTTAAGATTTTTTTAGGGGAAATTCACTATTATGAGTTTGTTTTTTCTTTAAAAAATAATCCACATGTTTTTATGGTTTTCTTGGTTTATGGCAAACGTGATTTTATTTCGAAGTAATAATACTTTATTGTGAAGTTTGTGTGTAAGCTACATTACTCAATTAAATATAAGTGAAAAACTCATATCTAAATAAGCATATTATGAAATGAATCTTATTTGGCATAAAATAGTTTATTATTTTAAATATACCAATTTATTTCCATATTAAATATTATCTTGCTAATGGATGACAAATTTTCTAGCTACTCTATTAAATATAAAATAGAACAATAGAAACAAATTACTTTAAATGAGTTTTTGACAGCTCGAGAAGACTTCACAGATGAAATTATTTTAATGAATTATTTGATTGGCTTATGATAATAAAAACACAAATCACCAGTATACCCTTGAACTTTAAATTATAATGAATGTTATGGATACAATAAATTATATATTTTTAAGAGTGGGGAAGCATCTTAAACGTATTATGTTGAGCTAAAACCTAATTTCCAATTTTTCTCAAAACAATAAATCAAATGTTAATCAAAGTAAAACTGATCAAAACCAATCCTAACATGAATTAAATATTTTATAATTTCCCAAATGTTTCCAAACTAAGAACTCCATATTTTCTCGGTATTCTAAATTAAAGTCTACAACTAGATAAGATCGTTGCTTATTAAGTTTTATGTTAAATTTTCGTAACAAGAATGATTTAAAAAATAACTGTCATTGATATTCACACTATCACATGCATTAGAGATAAAACTTACTATATTTCAAAAATATCTTAAAATCACAGTGACTTTTCAAAGCCAACTAAATTTGCACTATCGCACCAAATTCCCCACCATTTTTATGTTTCCTCCTTTTTCTAGATCTTCTTAAATCATTGTGATCTAATCAAATCTACTTATTTGATAAAAGTAACGCTTGAATAAAAAAATAACGTCCCATCTTGTAAAATCTAAAGAACCTAATATATATATGTGAGACTAAAATAAAAAAATAAATTTTTCTTGTTAATATCGCAAATTAAAACTACTTTTTGTAAGACCGGTTTCACTTTAATCAAACAAACAACCACTAGGAATTAAAACAGGGAGTTAATTTAAGTTAGTAAGTCATAGCCTTGACACCAGTGAAATGTGAGTTAAATATAGTTAGTGTAACAGCGCCCGATGATGCCACGTTAGTGTTCGCTTGCAGATTACCTTCTCCGCTCTACAGATCCATTACCGAAAAAGAGCGTCGCCGGTGCCCTAGGTAAAACCAACCCCGGGCGCACTTTTCCTTCTTTATTTCCTCCCCCTTCCCCCCCCCCTCCACCCACTTACAAACCCTTTTCCTCCTTTCCTTACTCTATTTCCATTTCCACGGAATAATTATTGCGACAGATAACATGGGGAACGGATTCACAGTTATTTCCAGATTCTGTCCCACTCTTTATCTTTCCCTCCCTCCGGTCCCACTCTCTGCCTGCATGCCCAAGGGGAGGAGACGAAAAATGGAAGAAAAGGGGGAAGGGTAAGGTGGAGGTATGAGGGTAGGAAAAAGTTGGCGCAACTTCCTCCGGTAAGAATATGGTCGTGTACGAGACTGGATATTGAAGACATCCTTCAGTGTAAATTTGGGATATGACCTTGACTGTGGGCAGGATCGTTAAAGCTTCAGGTCTTAATACGTTACCAATTTTTTTTAAAAGGTATTTAGATTCGAATTCCAGTGGACAAAAGGATGTGTGATTCTGATTTCCCTAACAGTAGGGTCTAAAGACCACACACAGTAAACCCTTGCTTGTGTTAGTCAAATAATCGAAGATAGAAAATTAATAAAAATAGTTGAAAATGTTTCACATCCTCTGCCTAATATTTAGATGGAACTTAATTCCAATAATTATTGACCTTACGCATTCCAGATTATATTAAATTGATCAATTAAAAATAGATATTAATGATTAAATATATTGTATGTTTGTCTGTTTGTTACTATATTTGTAAATAATATTTTAAATAACTTACTCCCCAATAAGCTATAAAGAAGAAATTTGGGTAAATAGAAGAAGAATTAATCAAAAAGTGCCTAAAAAAATCTGGACCTCGAAAAATTATTCAAAACAAGAGAAAATCAATAATCTATTGGAATTTATGGATTACTGCCCCTAGAATTTTTCGTACAGGAACCACTATAAATAATTACATAAAACATAAAATTGAATAACTAATAAAAAGTTATAAAAATAAAATTATAGCCTTCTCTTATTAAAACATAATATGGTATAATACACTAAATCACGTGTTTTAGAGAATCATTATAATTTATACATATGATTTACATGAAATCGGAAGGAGTCTGCCAACCCCCTCCCCCTGTTACCCCCTTCCCCGAAATTTTTAAAAATGACATTGTGCTCAACCTTCGTATTTACGTACACGTTCCGAGAAGATTGACTATTTATTATATAGTGTCAAATCAATTAAAATCTAATAAAATCAATATAAATTATGTATTTTATTATGGGAAGAAATAAGTATAAAGAGACTGAAAATGTAATTAGAAGCCATTGTGCACTGTTTTTAATTTCCTGTGAATATTTCAATATTTATTCAAATAAATTAAAAAACCACAAAAATATATATACCAAGCTTTTAGATATTAATATGACGCTAATCTAGTAGCGTAGCTATAATAAATAATCCATCAAATTTTAATAAAGATCATTAGTTTGGATCCTCTTTATTGCTTGATTTTGCAATATTCCTAACCATCTGAGCTATCCAAATATTTAAATTAAAGAGATCAGAGTGAGTGAAGTTAAATTTAAAAGAATCTTAACCGCATTTTATTGGAAATTAAGTTAAAATCCTTCGCTAGCCCCAAATCTTCTAATCAAGAACTCAGTAATAGGTGATTTGTAATTGTATGAAATAAGCGGTGCATTGGAATCTACTGTATACTGAAAAATAAACTAGGAGTTTCATAACAACATATTGCCGGGACCACATATTTATCGGGGGACTGACAGGGCCAGGTAACAAACAAAATGACTACCATTATGTCATAGAGTTTTTATTTAGATGGGTAGTGGAACATTGCACGTTTATAGGATATGCTTACGTTTCTACCATATAATTCAAAACACAGTTCAGCTCTCCTGTACAACAACTGATGTGTTCGTTAAAAGATGTTCGGCATATCCCGATATATTTCCATCAACCCTAATAACTTCATTCCACGGATGTTCTTTCGTGTTGTGCTGTGTAGAGTATACACTTCTCTTGATGTGGTCCCACATGAGATGGTGCCGGGGTTGCAACAGGCCCGTATTGTTCAATCCATCACCTGGTATAATATTTGTCCAAGTGGCCTCTCAATGTACGGTCATAATGCGCAAGGGCTTCATCCTGAAGCGACCACACGTTTAGCCACACTGCTCGACTATTTGGAGGAGAGCTGACTGGAGAAAGTGTAGTGAAGACATTTCATACGAGCCAAGTAAAATATCACCTATAACTCACATCCAAACTTTGACGGAGAATTGATCTTGGAAATGAACCTCTAGGATGGTATTTTGATTTTTGTCAGATCAAATGTGTTGATTGAGGACACTGCCGTTTTTGATAAAAGTTGCTTCATCCATTTACAGTACTTTGTTGATAGATTGTAGATCTATAGCGTGGTGGTACAGCAGACACTCACAGAATGCCCTACAACATCCAAAACCTGGGGCTGGGTTCAACTCCTGCACAGGTTGCAAATGGAAGAGGTAGTGTAATAATTGGTTATTTACTTTTATACACACGAACATTAAAAGACAGCTAATGAGGTGAGGATAGTGGCCATGTAATTGTATCTGGTAAAAGTTCCATTGACTGCAGATTTACCTCGTCACTCAATGGTCCTGCAACTTCATATTCTACCAGTGTGGACCATCACAAGTGCAAGGCAACCTATTTCTCTCGGGCAATAATTTAGTGCCACAAATATCCTTGAATTCAGGTGTCGTTGAACAGGAAAACGTGCTGCACACGTATGAACCACAAATGTTGTTACTCCTCATCATAAATCAAAGTCATATTGGTCAGTTCCTCGTTTATATATTAGTTCCCCATCTTAATGGCCCTTTTCAATCACAGCTTATAACTAAGTGTAACGTTCCACTAGTTTTTATTTAGCACCACGTATTAATACCTGTTCAGGTTACACACGTATCTACTAAGTGGCTCTAATAGGAATGGGATAAGAAAGTTAGTGTTCAAAGTAATTATACCAGCATTTGCATGTAGGGAGAGTGGGAAACTATCAAGGAAAAATCGCCGTCATTATACTATAGCGGGAAATCCAGCCATGATCTATAAGTAGCTCATCTTGTTACTTTCCTAAAGTATTCCTTATAGTTAAGGTTGTTTGTTTTGGTAATGTTCCTTAAAGGTCTTATTAAAGTTTAGTTAATTCCTTTGAATAGAAGTTGTTCTTATACATAATCAGAAATATATTTTGATATAATAAACCTAATTACAATCTACTTGACGTTGACAGGCAAGTAACCAAATTAAAGATAAAATTGTAGGCCCGTTAAAAAAAAGATGTGAGGTTAAGTTTCGTAGCGACCCCTAAAAATAATATCGCCTAGGTGTATCTCAGCAGACAAAACTGGAGAGGGTCCTCCTACTCTTATCGCGAATTTTATTCTTTCTCTCGTTTTATTTGCATATTTTTACATGGCAATGAACAGTAATTAGAAAATAATTTCGCCCATCTCTACTCTATGCTAGTGATGAATGTTAGGGTTTAAAAGAAGTCAGAAGGATATAGAGCTGGATGAGGACTGGGGAAGAGAGAATACATGGCTAAAAAGGGTTTGGCCACGAAGATTTTATTTTAAGACCTAGAATACTGGTTTGTATTTACAAAAACCTAAGCTTTAATTCAAATAGAATAAAAAAATATGTATGTTTTCAAACATATAGAAAATAATATGTTGTATTTTAAAGTAAAGTTTTAATATTTTAATTCCCTTATAATAGTTGGAGAAAAAAATACAGCTAAAATAAAAAAATCCTCTTTTTACTTCGAATAAATATAAAAAAAAATTGTTTGACTATTTTAATATGTTTAGTAAATGTTTTCATATAAATAAAAAGCTCCAAGGGGTCAATGCAATATAATATAAATTATTCCTGTATTATAATTTAACCAAAATTTTAAGATTTCAATAAAAAAATTAAAAACTATTATTTTTATTTACAATAAAGATTATTATTTTAAATTACAATAAAAATACATAAACAAATCTGATAATTATTTAAGATACATTTTACTTATGTTTATTTATGAGCTTACGAAGTTTACCGAAGAAACACGCATGATTTCGAATTTATTGTGAACATACTAACACGCAAATAAACCTCTTAACATAAAATTTGTGAAACCTCCTTTACTAACCAATTATGCAGAAGGCCCAAAAAGAAACAGAAAATAAAACAGCCAGAGTGAGTCGTTTGAGTTAAAACAGTTACAATAGTCGGAGAACATAATACTGTTAATCAACGCACGCAACTCACCCGGTTGCAGAATCAGTTAACAGATGGTCGTCCTTTGTGACCTCAACTTATAAACCTTATAACAACTCAAATATAAATAAAGAAATAGCTTAAGAGTATTATTGAGACGTGAAATAAATTTATCATAACATAAAGAAAAGAACTAGAAATCAATTTTAAATGTTGATTTTATATATATATATATATATATATATATATACACACGATTCTTTTATAAGTAGGTTACATTAGAACCTCGGACTTGTTAAATTTATTAAAATTTAAAGTAAATTTATTGATTTAATGCAGACTGTAATTTTGAAAAGACCTTTTATATAAAATTTTAATATATTCTTAAGATACGTCTATAGTATTTATTTTTTGTACCATCATGCTCGGTTTTCATTTATTTTGATATATATATATAAAATGTTGATTATATATAATATACTTATATATACTAAATAAATAACCTAAGGGTATTCTTGAGACGTGAAATAAATTTATCATAACATAAGGAAAAAAAAACTAGAAATCGTTTTTAAATGTTGATTATATATATATAATCAACATTTATATATATATATAATCAACATTTAAAATTGATATATATAATCAACATTTAAAATTGATATATATATATAATCAATATATATATATATATATAATCAACATTTAAAATCGATTTCTAGTTTTTCTTTATGTTATGATAAAGTTATTTCATCTAATGTTGATTATATATATAATCAACATTTAATATTTATATCAAAAGAGGTGAAAACCACGCATGATGGTACAAAAAATAAATACGATAGACGTATCTTAAGAATATATTAAAGGTTATTTATATATGTGTATTTAAAAGTTTATATAAAAGTACATTTCAAAATTACAGTCTACTTTAACATCAATAAATTTACTTTAAAATTTAATAAATTTAACAAGTCCGAGGTGCTCATGTGACCTACTTACAAAAGAATATTATATAGTCCAAACAGAATTAAACGCATCTTCTCCAAGTACACAAAACCTATTTACAAAATTACTTGAATGATCCGCTAAGCTAAATATAACTGCGAGAGTAATTGATATTTCAAAGTATCGCAAATAGATAAAGATAGAAAAGGAGTCTGAATGGATTCTTAACAAAAGCAAGAAATATTGAGGAATATATCTTCACTCACTACCCAAATCAGACTTAATTCTTTACTCTTTCAAAAAGACTAATCATCCACCACGAATATATAACAAAGAAAATCAAGATTACTCGCAATACTATTTTCTGATATTTCAAATACTAAGTTAATATTTCCCATAATAGATCAATATTGGTAGAGATTTACAAAAAGTAGTATTACTAAACACAATGAATTAAATATCCGATCTTACTACAGAATTATTTTTCTATATATCTTCATGATCAAAAATAATTATTAGAGCAATATTTAACCATCAATACATATTATTATTATTATTATTATTATTATTATTAGCACCGCGTCTTACTACCCGTTCGGGTTATACGCACTTACGCTAATGTGTAATGGTAGGGTGATTGTGAGATGAAATGGAGGACCTACAGTTTAACGTGGAATCCAAACCACGGTGGAGGCCTGGCACTCCTCACATTCACAAGATGTCTTGTCAGAGGTGAAGGAAGGGTTTGGTAATCATCAATACATATTGATCTCAGTCATAATTTTGATGTTAATTATTATAGTATTTGGAAAAACTTATCATAATCAAATTTAAACTCTATGTCCACTACCAGAGTATTTTAAATTACAAAAAAGAATACTAATAAGCTGAAAGAATAATTTTGAAAAGTTACATATTTAAAATTATCTAAGACGAAACATTAAATTTACCTTACATTTTTAATCCGTGCATCCAAGGCTAAGTTTTCCTCTACCAAGAATCAAAATAAATAATTACATCTAAGCGCCGGTAATGGCTACATACAGGCATTATATATGCTTAGACCCAGAGAAAGGGGAAGGCTAGGAACAAGGTGGAAGGAACATAACTGGGTCACGAGGAAGGGGATACGCATGACATATTAAATGTTCACGAAGCTCTGAGAACGAGCTCAATTGATCAAGATCATTCTAGAACTGGAATCAATTCCATTCTCAAACATTTTAGAATGTTCTATCACTCCACGACCTCTAGCGGTCACCACTCGAACTTGGTTTGGCACTCTCAGTTCTTTGCGCGTCGCGGCCTTGATCGAATGTGTTGTAGTTAAATTGTGATAACGTCGTGCGACGCTTCGGACGGTACAATGGGGTCATGCCACATCGTCTTCCTTCTTTTATTTTAGCTAATGCTACAGACGGAGATAGAGGACACAAAACTAAATAAACATAATTTATATACAAAACAATAAAATAACTGAAAAATTACTTATTTGATCGAACTTTTTTCGATAATTATTCAGCTACCCATGAGATCGCATGCTGCTACATAGCTTAGCGCACTTGCAGAAAAATAGAGTTCACTACAGAAGACGTATCGTTTCGATCCGATAAGTCAATTGACTTTACAACATTGACAAAAACTCAACCAATGTATTAAATGGTACTATTGTTTATACTATACAGCAAATATAAAATTCACAAAAATTCGAATGTACAGACAGAACTAAATAGTTCTATGTGTTTATGTTTGTATATAGTAAATGTTGGAAAAGCTGGTTTTTATACGGTGCAAACTATAACGTGCTGTAATGATCCTCCAAACTATTTTAAAAATATTATTTTACATTTATAGATGACTCTGGCACCTTCCTCGTTTGTAGAAAAAGAAAGTAGAAGAATCTCGAAAATAGTTGGAACAACATGAAATAGTAAAAATACTCACTGAAATATATTTTTAATTACTGTGCAAAGTACCGTGTGTAAGGTGGAACATGAAAGTTACCAAACGTGTAAAAACTTAATTATAATATTAACACAACAGGGGTAAAATACGAACCATTGCTGTACCCCTGAATATGTAGCAAAGGGTCGGAATACATTCCCTAGGAATACTACATAAAATACACCTGCCAAGTATCCATTTTCTTTTTATCACCGCATCTTAATACCTGTTCGGATTATGTGCATTATAATTACTCTATTGAAATAGATATTAGGATGGAAGAATTTGTGGTAATCAACCCATTTTTGAGTGGAAGAATGATGGGAGACCATTTTGGAAAAACAACCCTCAATAAAGACGAGAGGGTTTGAAGCCTTATCTCACCGTCATCAGCAGGCCAGTTCAACATGAGATATATTTTTAGACCATTCGGACCCCAAAGTGGATAAGTATCCTTTTTAAACCTGAACTTTATGTGGTGGGTAAAGTTTGTGTCCGAGTAACTCTTGATCTAAGAATTAAATTCCTTTGACAAATCAAACAATAAATACTATCAAATTTATTTGTGCTGTATGATGGTGTAATTATTAAAATATCCCAAATCTAATACCAATAGTGAGTGCTTCAATACATTGTATACAGACATAAGTTTATATCCATCGTATCCAGCCATATTTTGATTTGATAAAAATGAACTGTCTATGAAATAATACGTATTAAAATATATTAGCGTGGATTATAACTGACCAGTTTTAGTAAATTTTATAAATTTCATATAAGGTTATTTACGAGAATCTTACTATAATTAAAACGATTCTGATAAATATGAGAAGGTACCTTAAAGCTAAACAAAATGTCATAAAGAAAATCAATGTATAATTAATAATATATTTACGATACTCTTATCATGTTATACTATTTTCATGCTTTTGGTGTACAAAGGACAATTTAACGAGATAACACTAATCAATTATAATCATCATAAGACACTAATATTAACAGGATTAGTAATTGAAAATAAGTGTTTTAAAAATACTTAAATTCAAATATATACACTTTTAAAATGTGTATTAAATCTTACAGTTACTGAACAAAAGTAAGTAATAAATAACCAGCAAATTTTTCTAAACACTCACAAAATAAATTTTTGGACAAAAAAGTTAATATTCATTTACAGCAGAGTTGTGATTTGGTTTGTAAAAAAACCCCTTTTCTTTTTATTTGTGGAAAGTAAGTATACCAGATGTTATTTAAATTATAATTTGAACCAGATAAAAATAATGTTTACTAACAAAAAGCTATTGAAATATTTCATCAGAAGTTTCTAATCTGATATATAAATAATAAAAATCTAATTAAAAGAAAATAATTTTCCAAGAAATATAATTTAAAAATTCACTTTTTCTATGAGTGAATAAATTAACATATTTTTCTCTACGTCATGTTCTACTACTGGTACTTATTTAAATGAAATATTGGGGTAGAGAAAGATTTAATGTTGAGGAGATGTATCTGTATACCAATATTTTCATGGAGGGTATGAGAAACCATTAATAAAATATCTTTCTTATTCCACTCACCAGAGATTCGATTCCTGATTCTTCTTATGAAAATAATACTACACATAGAATATAAGGTAATCTACTTTGCCACTGAAGTGGATTAGTATTACTTAAGACATATAAACGTGACTCTAGTTGTTCTAACATAATTATATCTAAAATATGTATTAATGTTATTCAGAATCATTTCTAATGCCACTAAAAATAAGTTAACGAGCCTCCTCTTTTTCTTAAACTATTTATTTCTTGCACATGCGCAGATGCTGCTTCAAAGTTTTATCGATTATAATCGAATACGAGTGTGTGCGGATTAAACACTTATTTAAACGTGACCAGGCCTCCACCGTGGTTCGGATTCTACTTTAAACTTTAGGTCCTCCATTTGATATCACAATCACCCTACCATTAAACATTAGCGTAAGTGCGTATAACCCGAACGGGTAGTAAGACACGGTGATAATAATAATAATAATACTAATAATTTAAACGTGAAACATGAAACAAACCTTTATATTTAGAGGAGACCAAAATATTTCGAAACTATACACTTAAAAGTCGGATTCGTGACAAATACTTGTGAAACTAGCGTTAAGTGCGCATTACATATTTTAGTATACTGCACAGTTTTCCCATTAGTCGAGTAAAGTTAATGGACATTCAAATAAGGTAACGGAAACTACTTTAACTGAAACATTGTTGAAGTGTTTTTAAAATACACTTGTGAAGTATATGAGCATTGAGTCAAGGTATAATACATGAAATTAATTCTTCTTTTACAAAGCGGATATTTATAACTGCAATTTTTTTAGCACCCATTCTTACTATCCTTTCAAGTAATAAGCTTATTTAATAATTACACAAATGGGTTTATAGCTTAAAGAGGTTATATTTATAGAAAGTGTACCAGAACTTGCGTAGAGAGAGTGGAAAACAATTTTGGGAAAACCATTTAGTAAAAATCACTCTCAGTACACCCGACCGAGATTCAAACCTCAATCTTCCCATGATTGGAAGTATAGTCTATTGGGAGAGTTGACTGTTAGACCATGCGGCCACCATTATCATTATGGTTAAACGATGCGTCAATGCAAAACAAAGTAATAGGATACGTAAGAATTATAACTACATAGTAAACTTGATTCTATGCAGTGTGTTTAAAAACTATAAACACTTAAGCTAATTTATCATGTACACGTGGCCATGTTGACAATAATATCAGTCTTATCTTTCTTAATTTACTGATAATGTAGTAATCAGAGCTCAAATCACGTTTGGGTTGTATTTAATTATTTTAATTTTCCTAAAATAGTTTCCCAATTTCACTCTACGTAGAAGGGTGTACGTACATTACTTTTTTTTTTCTTCTTAATTCATATATCTTTTGTTTACATTTAAGACTAGGCAAAATGGGTGTGAGATTTAGATAATGGAGGAAAATAAACTAGAAAAGAAAAGCAATCCCATTTAGTAGAGGGGTAAAAATTCAAATAATAAGGTATGTCTACGAGATATGAAGTAATATAGCTAAAACATTATTAAATTGAGTGAAGCTATAGAATATCTAGCTCAGCTCATATTTAATGACCATTTTCTTAAGTGCTTATTTTCTTTTAAGATTTATTCCAAATATATTATTATTATTATTATTAGCACTGCGTCTTACTACCCGTTCGGGTTATACGCACTTACGCTAATGTGTAATGGTAGGGTGATTGTGAGATTAAATGGAGGACCTACAGTTTAACGTGGAATCCGAACCACGGTGGAGGCCTGGCATTCCTCACATTCACAAGATGTCTTGTCAGAGGTGAAGGAAGGGTTTGGTAATCAGATAAATCTATGCCGGGACCGAGGATTGAACCCCGGCCGCCAGCATAGAAGTCTGTATTCCAAATATCAAATATCAATATAAAAGGAACATCACTAAAGATCACATCTACGTACAATTATAAAAGCAATACCATGATACAAAAAGGTTTTAAATGCTCAAGCGTTAGCTTTCAATAGTATGAATAGAGAATTTAAAATATTTTAAAGACTCTTTTTAGTCAAGATTTAGGCTCAAAATTCCACTTCTTTTACTTATGGTTGGATTAAAGAAAATACAATAACACTTTTAATATTTAATGAAGAGTTTGTTTGTCTATAAATATTGCATAATATCTACCATAGAGCTCTGAAATTTTTAAAATTAATAGTCCCTGAACATGTTTTTATATCTATAGTTCCTATGCAAGAGTATTTGTACCTCGAAGTCAGAATCTTAAAACTTTGTTAAATTTTTGTTAATTAATTTAGAATCAGATCGAAAGCAAAAGCCTATGGGCAACGCAGGGCTTAAAGACTAACTTTAAAACTACCCTCCCAGTAAAGTAAATGTATTTAAATCATCTTCTCCAGAACAACTCCGAGTACGTCGATTAGCTGGAAATAAAATAAACCTTATTATATCCTAGAGAGAATGGACTAGTGGTTTTAAAATTTTGCTGGGTAGAGCCATTCGCCTTCTTGAAGCAATTTTAGAATATTCATCATTTGCTTTACATATTAAAAAATAACATCAGAAATTGGTATTGGCAATGTTTTCATATATGAATTAAGGATATTTTCCAAACGAGAAGCAAGATAATTGAATGTTCATAATATTAGTGTAAACATTAGTATGTATCTTTTCTGGTGCGAAGTCTCCGTTAGGCTAAAAGGTTTGGAAGCCTCTGGTATATACCTTATTTTAATAAGTTAAAGCCTTATAGTTTATATATATATACTATATAATTATACATTAATTAATACCAGGTCTTATTTGCCATTCAGGTAATATTCATAGGTACTAGTTACGGTAATGTGTTAGGGATGACAAAGGTTGAATTTAGAGAAGTGTATCAGTATTTGCGAGGAGGAATCGTGGAAAACCATTTAGGGAAAAGCCTGAGTGCACCTGGCAGGAATTAGAACCCTGATCTCCCCTTAATCGGTATTCCAATCTATTGCGAGGGCTATGCTCTCATTTGCGTAAATTATGCATTAATTATCACGAAACACAAACATCTTAAAAACTCGGATAATAGCAAAATTATTTTAAATTTTTCTAAGTAACTACATTATAGGATATGTACTTTGACCCCTCCCCCCTCGACTGTATTATCTGTATGTGAAAAATGTTATAGTCACGTACGTGAGTAGAAAGCGTTAAGTCATCCAATAACTTTTAAACGCAAATATATGAAATCTAAAGAGTTTCCTATTATTTTTTGTCTCACTTTTAGAAGTAGAAGATAGAAACAGATATATATCCTTTTACCTTTTATAGCCTCCGGATAGTTTTGTAAAGCTTCAAAATTATTACTTTGGTCTCCAAAGACTTTCGAACAAAAAAGAATCCGAAGCAGGAAAGAGGGGACCCTCAAATAAGGTAACGCCTGTAGAAACGAAACTTGGGGCACAATTTACATTCTCGTTCATTTCTCGAAAAGGGGAACGCTCTAACGGACAAATGTGTCACTGTTCAGCTCTTCCCCTTTCCCAACTCCTTTCTCCCTCCTGATTAATGTGTACATTTCCTTAATGGTCCGACGACTACAAAGAGTGGTAGAGAACGGGTTTTCCTCCTTAAAGTATTAAAATGTCGGGAAGAAATACACACACACCAAAAGCAGATAGAAATTAAGTAAATTCCAAATAATTATAGATATTTGATTGAATTTATATCGGCACTTAAAGCTACAAATGCCAACAGATAAATTCACATGGAATCGCTTATTTGTATTGCTTAAGAACCAAATAAACACTATTGATTGTTGAAAATGTTTCTCCTTTTAGCTATTAGATTCTTATTTTGTAAATCCTCTAGAACGATTGAACAGTAAAGTGGACTATAAGTCTAGAAATGCCTATTTCCATTCTAGGGAGTGCCTTCAGAACCCATCTCATCCAGTGGATAACGTGTAGTTTAATAGGTACTTTAGTGTAGCTTGAACTAGGCGTCAAATATTGGCGTTATTTTATGTATTATATTTTATAAAACAATCCCCATTAGTCTCACAATTTGTGAAAAAAAAACTAGGTTTAGGTAAATTAATCAAGCTTATGATAAGTTTCCACTTTTATGCTACTTTTTCTTTAGTTATTTTAATATTTAGCACCGTGTCTTACTACCCGTTCGGGTTATACGCTTTTAAGTACTAATTACTCTAATGTATTAGGAATTGGGAAGGTGGAATTAGAGGAAGTGAACCTGCATTTGCGTGTAGGGAGAGTGGAGCACCATTTAGGAAAAACCACCCCCAGTTCACCCGACCGAGATTCGAACCTCGATCTCCCCGTTCTCAGTAGTCGAGCAGCTCAACACGACTAGCGCGTTAGCCAACTACGCCACCGAGGCGGGTTTGTTCTTTAGTTACCAGAATAAGTGATGACTGTGTCGATTGTTTAGTGAAGTATATGTGATTTATTTTTAAAAGTTGGGTTACCTTAAATATTTTGCTGGTTACCGTGTGTTTGTAAAGTTTAAACGTTCTTCTTTAGTTCATAGATTTTTAAAGGCAGGTCATTACGCACTATTTATCAAATGGTCTGTGACACTAATTAATATATGATTTAAAAACAGACATATTTTGTGTTTTCACTAAGTTCAAATAATAAGTATAATTTCTCTGTGTTTATTAGTTTTGAATTCACCCCACACTATGGTCGCCTTGTTTAAAGTGTTAAGTTCTTCACATTTGGTAAAGTAAACATAGAAAATATGGCGGAGGTGAACACAATCATAGATTTCAAAAAAATTCTAAACCTTAGTTTCAGTTTCCCATTTTCTTGCGTTTTAGGAATACTCATACAAGAGGTAATGCCATCTAAGATGAGATATTTGAAATATTTTGTAAATTCAAAAACCACTCTTCATTAAACTATCTTTAATTTTAGTGCTTGGGTCAAATTTAAAAAAATGTCTCCAGGTATGTCAATATAACATTTAAATATGATAAAGTAAAATCACAACTATACTTAAAATAATTATTTTGAAAAGAGAAACTACTAAAATGACCTCAATTTTTCTGTTTTCTATCTAATAAAGTAAAATAATATACCTCTATGCAAGGTTTATTTTGAGTTTAATCGGCCGTAAGGGATTTAATATATAAGTTCCATCCTACTATTAACTTACTAAAATATACTGTGTAAAGGGTGTATATTTAGCATTAAGGTAATTCAACTATCAATATTTTATAGCACAATTTAAAAAAGTGTTTAATTACAATCTATAAATAATGATTGAATGAGTTCAAATCATTATAGCTCACGAACTATAAGAGGTCATCTATGATTTTCGCGTATCATTATTAAGGTAAAATAATTAATGAACGGAGCTGAAATTTACCATATAATAATTTATAATATTAATAATATAAATGTTTCAATGATTTATTAATACCATAAATATGTCAATGAAATAATAATAATATTAATATTATTAATATAAATAATAATTTTAGTATATAGCCCGAATGGAGCCATATGCGGTGTTAAAATAATATTAATGATTAAACATATTTCAAATATTTTTTTTCGCTTATGCTATTATAATAATATTACTATTGTAAATATTTTATTGTGTACACTTCTTATGAATGTATAGTTATACTAAATTTGAGCCCCACAAATTAATTACTTTACGTTGACCATGTTTCACAAAAAGGCTAGAAAAAAAGTTTGGCCCCTTATAACTCAGGAACTGTAAGGATTTGAGGTAAGTGAATCAGTATCTATAACCTTTAATTAGCCACTTGTTAAAATCATGCTATTATATGTTAATGATCAAAATACCTTAGGTGTTTTTATTTATCACCACGTCTTTATACCTGGTGGGCTACTTACCTTTTTACACTAATGTGGTAAGTTTATTATTATTATTATTATGATTATTAGCACCACGTCTTAATACCCGTTCGGGTTATACACACTTACGCTCATGTGGAATGGTAGGGTGATTTTGAGATGAAACGAAGGACCTACAGTTTAACGTGGAATCCGAACCACGGTGGAGGCCTGGCATTCCTCACATTCACAACTTGTGATTAATACACGTCTTGTCAGAGGTGAAGGAAGGATTTGGAAATCAGATAAATCTGTGCAGGGACCAAGGATTGAACCCTTGCCGCCAGCACAGAAGTCCGACACCTTAACCTTAGACCACCAGGTGACGCGTAGTGTGGTAAGTTTCTTGAAGGGACGGTGCTATAATAAATGTACCATGATTTGCCTGGAGTTAAGAGTGGGGGATCATAGAGGTAAAAATAACCATGGTACACCGAGCCGATATTTTAACTATACTCTCCAGTCGCCATCAAACAGGACTGACACCTTTATCCATATATCCACTGAAATAGGTCGCTAGAATGATACTTTGTAAGAAGCTTGGATAAATGAGACTATGTTTAATTAATAAAACCGTGTTAGATCCCTATAATCCACAGATATTATTTAATAAACACTGGCCAATATTTTCCTATTTAAGACCTATTTATTTAAATTCAGAAAAAACAAACATTTATGTGGGTTGTACATTATATTATACATTCATGGTGCTAAGTAATTTTTCAGTCGCAGAAAACAATGCGTCAAACACAAGTTGGCTGTATTTGAAAAGTTAATTAACTGGTTGTTTGATCCTAGTTTTCAAAATCCTGTGTATATCAAAAGAATATCGTAGCGGTTCTCCTGGGTGTATAATTAAAGGGAACACCAAATCATGTTGCGTGTTGGAAAGCTTCGAAATGTCTAACTAAAAAGAGAGTATATACAATGTTTCAATTAACTTGAATGGGAAGGATCAAACACTTAATATTAGAGCCACAAACTCACAAATAACAAGGAAGAATGGGAAGGGATAAAATAAGTTATATCTGTTTTTATTATTGAGCCGTGTATGTTGGTGAAACACTTTCTTTCATTTATTCCGACAATTTTCCAACCATTATTTTCTCAAATGCGTCATACTACCATTTTGTGCTGTGCAAGTTATAATTATACTGATTAATATGGAGAAAGATTGAGTTTATAGGAAAAGTACCCACATTTGTGTGTAGGGAGCTTTAAAGGCGCAGTGGAAGCTAATACTTCAGTACACCCAGCCGGGATTTGAACTCTGACCTCTCTGTCACTGGAAAACATATTATATTGGCATTTAGTCAACGTTTGGATTTAATAAAATTTATGAAATTAATCATTTTCTCTCATCTACTTTGTAATATGAGGCGTAAAATTTGTTGCTGATTTGGAGGCTGGGGCTCGAATCTCAGTAGGGTGCATTGGGAGTGGCTACCAGTATGTGATATTTTATCAGTGTGGATGAAATTATTATTCCTTCTCAATCAAACCATCTCTTATATTAGTCTTTTAATAACCTTTGTGTTGACGCTACTAATTCTAAGACACCCAACC
The DNA here is from genome assembly GCA_902151425.1 of Timema shepardi. Taxonomy (NCBI): domain Eukaryota; kingdom Metazoa; phylum Arthropoda; class Insecta; order Phasmatodea; family Timematidae; genus Timema; species Timema shepardi. The sequence continues at coordinate 39,219 of CABFVX010000793.1, forward strand.
CATTTCCTACAAAACTAGTCCCTTCTTTGTTTATTTTAAGGAGCGCTATTAAATGCTAACACCACACATTGAAATATATTAAAACCTTTTGGACAATTATTAACACAACAATCTTCTTTGTTTTCACTTCCAAAAAGAAAATTAACGATAAAACTTTCACCAAAACTTCTATTCAAGTGCGAGAGATACGGCCCCAAAGATACGACTAGTAGTATTTCATGAAACAAGGTGTTAAATAATTCTTCCATTGTATCTCCCCAAACCCTACCTCTTTCAAAACAAACCAACACAATAAAATAGAAGAAAGCAAAAAGAAGACAATTCTTCATAACACTTGAAAGGTGAAAACAAAACTTGTCTTCCTTTTTTTTAGAAAAAAAGAAGTATTACAAAAACGCAAACTTTGGGAACGATTTGTTTTTCCTCTCTAGTGATTCAAAGAGTTCATGGGTATATTTACCCGAAATGTGTTGTTTCCTCTTTTACCACAGCGAGAATGTTCATGGGGGATGGGGGATGTGGGTATTGGGTGGGTGGGGTAAACTCACACCCACTCTCAAACTGTTTGGTGTAGGACGTTGAGGGGAGGGATAGTCGGAATAACCGGGATAGGAACGGGGTTGTTTTAGGAAAACTTGGAATACTCATACATTAGCACTAGTAGCATGCCAGAATGCGTGCTATGTCCATTGTTGTTACCACATAAATTATTACCCTCCCTCCCTGTCTTTACCCACCCCACCGATGTTTTGTATAGGAGGAGAACGTATTTTGTGATGTATGGTTTATAGCAGAAGAGAGCGTCGCGACGCAACACTCCACTACGAAATAACCGACGCTGCCGGGGAGAAATAGTGGGTCGGTTACGGGGGGATTTAGGGGCGTGCTGGGAGATGGGGATGAAGTGCGAACATAGCGCACCCCTTCCCCCTTCGCCTTGACGCGACGCCCCTTACATGCCGCCCATTTCAGTCGCTGCTTGTTAGGATATCCGGGTGGCGGCACTCTTTCAGAGAAATGGGGAAACCAGCCGATGCCTGAATCGTATTATTAATCTAGTCCGCCTGAATCAGTGAGCTGGGGGCTGCAAACGTGAAGAGAATCTTCCAAATGGAGACCAACACTATTTATGGACGATTTGATGGGTTGCGTAAGGAATTAATCCAAATACACATGCATAGATAAATCGTATTTATAAATTTTGATTTATTAAAAATATCATGTTTTATTCTTTTACTGTTAGAGCTCTGGACCCAGGGGTGAGTAACAATTTAATATATTTAATCTAAGAGAAAAGACCAAAGGGATGATATGGGGAGGGAGACAGAAGCACCAAAAGAGAGGGTCTTTTATTAACAAGTCCAGGACCTTTAGAGAGCTGGTCAAATGGTACAGTTCCACAAGTTAAAAAAATGTTATGGATATAAGAGACAAAGATATGAAATAAAACACTTATGCCCAACTATAAATTACCAATCCATACTATGGATTAATGCATGTGTTAACATCCAGCTGTGGCTTCCTCAGGAGGAGCTTACGATGGATAACGGGTTGATAATTAACTCTATGTTAGTGTTATTGGCAAGACTATTCTTCTTCCTCGGTTTACAGAAAATTGAATTTTATGATTTTATGGCAACTGTTCCTATATGTAGACCTATTTGGAAATATTTCCTCTATTTGTATCATTGGTTTAGTCTCATCTGGTCCTTCGCTTCAATTTGTGTGGAACTTTTAAAGACCACAATTTTTGTAAACAAAATTAAATTTGGTGGGTGAGTAAGGAGCCTAAATATTTATTTAAACTTATGTAATTCATATTATTCAACTCATTTTAATCCTTTAGTTACGTATTAATTTCCATGTATGGTTTTTGTTTAGTGAAAGCGACAACTTATTTTAATGTTCAAATATAATTCTAGTAGTTCAATAGAAGGTGTCGTTCATTGCCGAGAGTAACAATATCGATTTAGGTACCTGGTTGTTTGGAGGTAGAGGGATGCATGGTAATGTGAAAAGTTGGGGGTCAAACCTCAGCCTCTCAATAGTTAGTTATTGACCCACTTTTAGACGTGTTCGTGTAAAAGAGGCTATACTTGCAGTACCCATGCCGATGGCTCATTCATTGTTTCAAGTAGAGCCACTGATCACTTGTCGTAGTTATACAAACGAGCCATAGATAAGCTAACAGCACTGGTGGAAATACGGATAAAGGTGCAAGTCTCGTCCTGTTTGATTTTCTGGTGGCGTCAAGGTCATGGCTTGATGTACAGATCTAGTTTATTCTAAATGATTTTACACACTACAGCTACGCCTCTGCCACAGCATATACTGTAAATTATCCCTTCCTCATATTAAAAAACTCTTAGTGTAAATATGCAGATGGCACGAAAACTTAGTGATATGTGGAACCAACACAAATAAATAAATGCTAAGATATAGTTAGCAATACAGTAGTCATAACGTCGTATAATGGCTATAAAAAATATAGTGGTAAATTTCAAAGCATCAATACAAAATTGGTTGTATACACACACGATTTTAGACACAGAATTTAAATAAATAAATATTGTTATATAATGACAACATTTAAGATTTCGTGTTTGGTAAGTTAAATCTTTAAAATAGCTGTAAAAATAATAATAATAAAAACAAAACACCATATGGCTGTGCGTAGAAAAAACCTTAGAATTTTAGGGGTTATTTTTCTTCAAGTGAATCTTTATAATATGCCAAACGCTTTACGAGCATGTTTTGTTCATCGTTCATGTGTTTTAGTAATAAATGCAAAGAAAGAGAAGCGTATGAAGATTGTAAGGCGGTAAAAATTGTGAGCGTATTCAAGAATACCAATAAAAAGTGTAAAAAGGAGTTTCTAAAGAGAGAATTAGTAGAGGGAAGGAACTAAATTTTTTAAAAAAAGACGAAAAGGTAATGAGAAAATATTTCATGAATATAATAGTAACGTTTGTCCTTAAAATGTTTTAGCAAGTACGTATTTGTAAGGTATATAAATATTTATTTTATTTAAATAAATGAAACTAAGATAATATAATTATGGAAAGTATAGTAAATTTTTATCAGCTAGTATTCAAACTCTATCCAGTATTATTTAAGCGTGTCGAATTTGATGGAGAACACTTTTTTTATTACTATATTTACTATTCAAGAACTAAATCTAGATACTTTTAAAAATGTTATCTTGTAAATATATAAACATTAAAGGTGTAATAAAAATTATATATATTTTAACTATTGATATAAACATCTGATAATATTAAATAACTTAAATAGTAAAATTACAATAAATAAGAACCACAATGCCACTAATAGGGTATATTAATTTAACACTACGTATCATACCATTACTTGGGTTATGTAAAATTTTCACAAGATAATAATTATTATAAGGATACAGAATGAGAAGGTTCATTTAAAAATGCACCAAAAATAATCTAAAGAATGATTGGGGTTTGAATCCCTTTATTCTAGACCATTGTCAAGAGCATTAAGTGTATATAAAAATAAATGATACACAAAAAGCATACAAATGTTCTCATACAGTATAGTTTGGAACAAAATTTTTAAAAACTATGTAATCAGAAAACTTCCCCTAAAGAAAGTTTCCTTCAGAAAAACAAACATATCATCTTATTAATCAAATACACAATATTAATGTATATATTAAACAAAATTCTTCAAAATGTGATATTTTAAATTTAAAAATCATTTATATATTAAAAACCTTTAAGCTATTATATTTGTAAATACGAAAATATATTCTTCTTTTAAAGAATCATTCTTTATTAAACTAATTATATTTTATTAAATAATAACTGGTGCATCCACAAGGGGACTATATAAAGTAGCTTTGTTATTTTTAGTTTATAAAATAAACCACATGGAATACTAAACCACATCTTAAATTATGTTTATGTATTAATTACTTATTGGTTTAAATTTGATACAAAACGTGAAGGTAGGCTGACAAATACACTCTGCCAAAAGAGAGATATGATCAAAACATGTTTTAAAAGTCAACATTTATTTTAAAGTTTAAATTATAACTTCTCTAAACACATTACCTTAAACTCTTGCCTGTTGGTGCTAGTAAGGAAGTAAGAAGATTGTCACAACATTAATAATTGGTTGTTAGGTTTGTAATTAAATCAAATCAAAAGTATTTTAATTTTTTTTACCGCATTTAACCCATTTAATCTTTTTACCCCGTTTACATTTTTACCTATTATACCCTTTATGTAATGTTTGAACGTTACCTAAAGAAATAACCTTTTCAAACTTTTATTACCTTACTATCATATTTACACCTATTTACAACTCATTTACACTCTATACCCCAGTAACCTTTTACCCATTATTAAAATTGTTATCACTTTCAAACCTTTTGTAGTCATTTAATCTTTTAATATTTTTGATTTATTTTACCTCTTTTATCCTTTATACCCTTTTGTTTATGATTAACTTTCCAGCCCTTTTTACTATTTTTATATATTTGCCCTTTTAATATTTTTGCTCAACTGTGCCATGTTTGCCTTATGGACAGTTTGATCATTTTTGAATATTTTTGCAATGTTTGCCCCTTTGGTCCTCTTTCCCTTTTTATTAGATTTACTTTTTATCATTTCTACCAGTTTTTGCCTTTCTGCCCTTTTTACTCCATTTTAAATTAATTATCTGGCTTAGGCATGGATACATATTTTTTAGTAAAAAGGGTGGTAAGATTCATAAAGTTTTAAAACGGTAAAAAATTGTATAGAGGGTGTACGGCTGGAGGGTTAAGGAGAGAAAAAAAAATGTAGTGGTAAAATGTATTAAAACATAAAAGTTATTTATTAGAAGCAAATATTATTTAAGAAATTATAATAGTATAGTGACTTTAGAAGCAGAGTTTATTGTATATATCAAACACTTTTTGTTTAATCTCCATGGCAACAAAACTACATTACAAATTGTAACAAATATAGTATTACATCTTTATTTCTGGTGACGTTAATATTTCTTCATATTTTCAGTTTTTAGTTGATTAAAATAAACAAATCAAAATTTCAAAACTCTTGCTTCGAATCGCACATGTTCGTGCACAGGGGCAACCCATTTTTAAATTTAAGCCCTATGATTGGTATGGATACTACGCAAAGCTCATGACGGACACACAAACTCTTCATTTTTTTAATAGAGACAAATTTTTTGTAAAAAGAATCATTTAAAATTATTTATATTCTAAGACTCCTTCCAAATACAAATTTTGAACCAAATAATTATAACTATTTTAAACATATTTCAATTTAAAAAAAATAAGTTCAACCCTAAACTTTTTTCCCCCCAAAAAAGTCACTCTTTTGTGAGTGAAGACAAAGTTTATTTATTGCGTTTTGTGGTGTGTGCTAGCTATTTATACTTGTCGTTATGGCCAAGTGAAAACTCGCTTCGTTTCTTGTCCAAATAACAGGTTTTGTGGTAAACCACAGACTTGGTTTTAATAGTTTTGTGTATTTTTGTATAAATCTACAGCTCAATACCTTCAATAAAGAGACCACAACCACATTTTTATTACATCTGTTTGCCTGTCATAGTATCATCCAAATATTTACAGAATAAAGTAAATTATATTCTCCCTGTAAAGATAAAAGTAAACACACAATGGTATCGAAACTTTTCTTCAAAAATTGTATCTGCTTCAGTGGCCGCATGGTCTAAGGAGTCACTATAGAAATGGCTAGACTGTCAATGACAGAGAGATCTTAGTTTGAATCCAAGTAGGTTTATTGATAACATATTTGTCCACTCTCTATCCATGCAAATGAGGTGACACTTCCTATAAATTCAAACTTCCTTACCCCTAATATATTAAATTAATTAGTACATATGCATATAACCTGACCAGATAGTAAGACGTGGTGGTATAACAATAAATGTATATGTTAACGGAAATGTGTGTATTCCAGGCATTCTATAAAATTGCTAGGAATTCTATATAATTCCAGAGTTGATTTGGCAAAGTATGAAATAAATTAGTATTGCTGTTGTATTTCATACTATTCGTAGGGAATGTATAGAATGACCAGTCATTATATATTACCAAGAAAAATAGATAACCTAACCTAAGCTTACCTAACTACCCTACTTTAAAATAACCTAACCTAACCAACTTAATCCTAGGAATTAAGTGAAACTGCAAGAAAACGGTGCAGGACTTACATAGAAATGGATAGACTAATTGATAACATATTCTAGGACTTAAAAAGACTTAAAAATAAATATGAAATACAACAGCGAAATTAGTTTATTTCATACTTTGCCAAAACCACTCTGACATTATAGAGAATACCTGTATTTCACGCATTGTTGGTAACATATATATACATATATTTTTTTTTTATTTGGAAGACTTTATCTTTTAACAACGATAAATATAACCACTACTATCTGTTCCCCTCTCAAAACCATTGTAGTAATATGATCATAAGTGTTTGTCTAAATCTTTTACGTAAGATTTTTAATGGAAAAGCAATGGTTACATTTGATTAAATATCTTGTGTGTGTCTTTGGCTATATGAATAAGAAATATGGACTTTACTATCTTCACATTCACAAAATAAATACTACTTTTTTGTACTGTATTGAATCATCTGCTCATGCTATCCAAATCTGACTAAGCAAATGGGGTAGGGATGATAAAGATAGAATTTAGGAGAATTATACTCTCATTTACTTGTAGGGAAGGTGATAATCTAGTTAGGAAAAAAAACACCTTGTTATGACCAGCAGAGATTTGGACCCAAATCTCTCCGTCACCTGCAAACAAGACCTGTGATTCCTTAAGTTCATGTGCCCACCGATGAATGTTCCTTTCTATAAATAATTTCAAAAGTTATTTAACCTTCATACAACCAAATTCAGTGAGCTCCACCCTCTCTATCTTTTTCTGTATTTTGCTGACCAACGATCCGCTCTGACTTTTACTCTTTATCTCCCGATTTCTCTTTCCTCTCTCTTTTATCTCTTTAAATCTGTCTATCCTTTTCACTTTCTTAACATCCAATCTATTTCTGAGCACTCTTCCCCTTTTTATTCTCTTTTCCTTCCCTTTTTTCCTCCCTCTTTCTTCTCCTTCTATCTATTTCTGACAACTATCGCCTCTTTATTCCCTCACTATTTCCTCCCTTTCGGTCTGTCCCCCTTTTCCTATCTCTCACCCCTCAATCTATTTCTGTCCCCTTTCCCTTCTCTGTTTATCTATCTCCTCATCTTTTCACTAAATTTTCCTCTCCTCAGATAAATATACATATCAGATGCGTTAAGTAAAGTTTGAAAATAATTAAAATAGCCTATTATTTTGATTCATCTTTTAATGGCGTCTCATATTACCAAAACTATTTGTGTCTATTAAATAAAACCAATCTATAAAATTTAAAACTAACAATAACAATATTTGAAAGTTTCACAATCGTACACGTGACCTAAAAATATGTTGATTCCTACTCTTAAATCACGAATGTAACGAGACGCTTCATTGAAAGCCGTCGGCCGGCACCGTCACGTGAGAATATCCACTTCCATCCCAGACACAAAGGCGTCATTTACATTCATGGCCACGCATCGGTATTATTATTATTATTAATATTAGCACCGCGTCTTACTACCCGTTCGGGTTATACGCACTTACGCTAATGTGTAATGGTAGGGTGATTGTGAGTTGAAATGGAGGACCTACAGTTTAACGTGGAATCCGAACCACGGTGGAGGCCTGGCATTCCCCACATTCACAAGATGTCTTGTCAGAGGTGAAGTAAGGGTTTCGTAATCAGATAAATCTTTGCCGGGATCGAGGATTGAACCCCGGCCACGTGATCTTAATAAAATCACACAATTGTAGCCGACGATTTCCGCACGTCCATCATAGACTCTGCCTTAAAATATGAGTGAGAAATGACCTTGAACACGGGATGATTCCTGGATAGCTCAGCAGTAGGGCATTAGCGTACTAAGCCAAAGGCCCCGAGTTCGATTCCCGTGTCCAGGTGTCATTTTTCAATTTTCAGAATATATACTCAACTAGTATTAGCCGTCATCTTGATAATACTTCAAACGTCAAACTTAGCCGGTTAAAGAGAAAGGTCGTGACTTACATTGGAACCTATTTGGTTATTTGAGTCGGGTGTCAACTCAATGTAGGTCACCCAGATATAAAGTGCTGTGCTCTTGCTGACCCACACAGGCACACACTTATTCACATTAAGTCAAGCCCATAAATCAGGAGGCATCACAGTTTATTACGGTTGTATCGCAAGTCAATAAAATACTTAAATATTCTAGTCCAGTGGCTCCCAAATTTTGAGTCACGACACACTGGTGGGTCATAAAATTTTTCTTTTCTTTTCAGTAGAACGCACTTTGTTGAGCTTGTACAGGTTTATACATTTTTTTCAAGCAGGATTGATTCATTTTTAGTTTAATTCCCAGCCTGGGTATTTTATATAGTTGTCCCACAAAGCAGTGAAATATGTTATGTCACTAATATAACTCTCAGTAAGTGTTTGCTAATATATTTAGTATTTAAAAAATATAAGCATATACGTAGAAACTTTATTTTGAGATTGATTTAACAAAGAAAATAGTTATGTTTGATCCAGAAACAGGTGCAAGTAACTTCATTCATCTGATTAGTAGTGACCCTTTGCAGAAAGGAAGATTGAATAGTTTAAATAAAAACATTATACTAATAATGCATATTATATTTTACTTGAATTGTCAAAAACTATGAACGAGATAATTTATTTTCCCATAAGTTTTGGTGGGCCACCAAATATATATCTTATTTTTAGTGGTTTGTAAGCCAGAGTAGTTTAGGAATCACTAGTATAATCTACACAATCATTCTATAAAATCTTGCACACAATAATTTTATAAATATAGAATGATTCATATGATATTATTTTTATTCACTAATTATTTTTGTCTTTTATAAATTCTACAAGTATTGACTCTGATTATATGAAAACAGTTATGAAAGGGTGACCAGAAACAGGACCTAAGCGTCATAGAATATATTATAAATGGTAATACGATGCCAGGCTAAAGAGATACATTAATTTAAGATTGTTTTTTTGTCTAAAATAACAACATTATATTTATTACTTTATTGGTATTTGTAATAGCTATCAATATTAATAACTATAATAGATTCAAATTGAAGAACTAATTAGTAAATTATTTATTTTAAATTTGTGACTTAAAAATCCCCTTATAGAAATTCATCATGTACTGTACTTATAAAATTGGAATTCATATGAATATACTTCATTTAAGTGAATATATACTTAAAAATGGCTCCAATATGCTAAGACAAATTAAAATTGAGAAAAATGATAAGATGTTTTCTAAATTTTAATTTTAATAATATTTCAGTATTTACACCAGTGAGCACTCTCTTGAAACCAAATAAAGGCATCATCAGAATTAATTTAGCAACATTTCAATATAATAAACCTATCTGAATTTTAAACTTGTATGATCTATTTAAATTGAGCTAACTCTCCATTAAAACATAAATCATTTTATTTATATTTAACAATGATAATTTAAGCATATAATTAAAAAATAAACATATTTTGAACTACTATTTAATATACTTATATTTTTAATTAATGACTAATATATTTACTTTGGAATACCAAACAAAAGGTAAACATGAATGTATATAATTTTATTTAATTCAAACGTATTTTTTCATCGCCCCTCATTGCTTTGAAAGGTGTACAAGAAACACCAGTCGACAGTGGTTGTGGCAACATCTCATTTATATCCTCCTTTTGTTTGTGTTCTCCTATTACATTCTAGTACATGTGTATCCCATGGTTCCTTTTCAAGGAAATGCAAATACGCAATTTCTTACCCCAACGATACATTTTGTCAGGCTTCCCCTCCCCCATAACCTCTCATATTCAAATTTCGCACTCACATGAAGGGTAGAAAAGGGGTGTTTACCTCCTTTCGCTTCATTCAACCCCAACTAGTGCCCTTACAACAAACCTGACAAAGCTTATTCATGGTAGAAATCTTTCCATCACGAAGTCAGCGAAAAACAATAATAGTAATACTAATAATGACACGTAGCTTTCCGTTTTTGTATTAATGTTTCTAATGAGGGTGGAGAGCAACTTACTCTCACCAATTAGCAGGTAAGTAATTAACAAGGGGTAGACTCATTCATTCGTGAGACACGAATCTCTATTCAACCCTATTTCAAGTCTCTTACCCCTTTAGGAGATACTCCCTTACGTATCGTAATGAACACGAAGGTTATGAACATGAAAATGAGTAAATACAAATTAAGCATTTCAAAATAGATAAAATATGCAAGAACAAGAAATGTGTTATTGTGGAAAACTCGGCTAATATCATATATAAATGAGAAAAGACAAAATCAACTAAATCTGTAGTATTTGAAAATATTACCACTTCTGGAATGTAGAAACAACATAGTGGCGGCTATGGTAGGTGTTCTTGGTCATCTACGTACTATGCATATGTGTTTTATCCTAATTATGAGCATGGCACTATTTTTTAACGTCCTGTTAAATGAAAACAGTAAACTATTTACAATGTGTCTATTCAATTACATCAGAATTCATATAGAAAATTTCTGTTGCACTCTAAAAAGATAGATACGCTCTCTTAAGAACTGAGCTTATCCTTTATAGACAGATGCTAAAAGAATAAACTTAAAATGTTGGCTTAAAACTTTAAATAAACTACTAAAAACAAGTTGAAAAAATATCAATCATTTTTGTGAGAACGAACTGTACAAACAGCATCTGAATATAGCTGTAAAAAACAAAAGTCGATTATATTGCTCTCCCTGTTTCTTAGAAATGTCAACAGCATGGCGTTTCAGTCTAATGACTTGTCAAGATAATATAACGCTAATTTCTAGAGGAAAAATTTGATGTAAGAGGGAATAGAAAATAACGACCTGAGCTAAATAAAATGCAAAATATTTACACAAACTGAAAATCATATAAGAAATAAACGTAAAATCATAAGCTTATATAAATTTGAGAGATGAAAGCGTTAGCTCATCATAAGTGACTTATTGGTACAAGTAAATGCACAATTTAAAACTAATTAAACACGTTGCCTCAAGAACAATTAGCACAAAATGTTGGGCAAGGCAAATCTGAGAATAAACCTAAATTTAAAAAAATCACTTAATAGTTTTATAATACTTAATATATAGTGTATCTATTTTAAATAAACATTATAAATTATATCCAATAAAATTATATAAAAAATTATATATTTTTTATTTCTGATAATTCTTTTACTTGGTTTTGCTCATCATTGGTTGAAACAAATTGGCACTATGGTTGAGTTAATATTATTAGTAGATAAAACATAATAAATATTTTTAATTCCAACAAATACCATAGCATTCTTTTTACAGAGTTAAAATTCCATTTAAACCCACACTAATTTGAAATTAATTTTGAGAGATATTGATAACGTCGGACTCTCACTCCCAACGCTTTAAAAGTATGCTTTTTTTCATTTTAATAAACCATAAGTTTTGCAAGCCACTTTAATAAAAACAATGTTAACTTTATGTTAATACAATTACTTTTTATGTTCACCCATCTTAATAACCTTTCTGACTATCCACGTATTTACACTAAATGGATAGTTGTGATTCATACATAATTTAGTGTAAATGTACCCTCATTCGTGTTGAGGGAGGATGCAAAGATATTTAAAAAATATTACTTCAGTACACTCAAAACGGATTCAAGCACTGACCTCCATCAGATTAGATAAGAAACACACATCTGTACAAGTATCAAGTTGTGTGGGTCATATTTAAAAATGTGTTTGTTGTATTTTTGAAAGAGTAAAAAATCAAACTATGAGTATATGACCCTCATATACGTTGGTGAAAATAAACCCATACTTGAATGGGATTATTTTGAAATTGATCTAACTTAATCCAAATAAATGAATTAAAATGTAAAAAAACACTCCACTAAATATGAAATTATTTCATCATTAAACTACTGCCAAAATAAATATAATTTCAAACAATAAAATGCACTTTCCCGGGTAAAACGCTCTTGACTGAGTGATAGAGGGGGATGAAGGGCACTGATAATGGATTTAACGTTTCACCATTCACCAATCACCTTTCCGTAGTGGAATGCGAGTATATATATTTTTTGTTTCAATCCTCTCAACCTATTATATATTCTATAATCTAGAGTAGCACATAAATTAACCGTTTTTATATCGAAACTGTTTTTTCATATATATTTTTTCATCCCTGACCTAAATAGGCCCAGTAATCAAACCTATTCGATTGCGTGTAAAAGGTGGGTGGATACGAGAGGGGTGTAAAAGGGGTCTAGCAAATGACTACCAGAAGCCTCGCTCGTATAACTTCCAATCAGCACTCAACAGCGGTAAAACCAGGCCAGACCACTCGATTCGTTAGATTAGACCACACTTTTTTACCCCCTCTCTCCGAATCGGAAACTTTGTCTAACTATCTACAAGTCTGCAGCAAAAAGGAATGGGTGGAGGTGGTGGTGGTTGTGGTGGTTTTGGAGGAGTGGAAATGAGGGGGTAAAGAGGGTGGAGGAGGGTTCATCGCCTTCCCTAGTCCTCCTCATCCCTCGGTAAATTCATTAGCGCCAAACTCAATTGAAGTAAAAAATGGGGGTATAGGGTTAGTGACCTCCTTTCGTCATCAATATGATCAAGTGAGTGTAAATCAAGGTCCAGAAAGAAAAAAAAAACTTTTTGAAACTTTTGACGAAGAAAATAAAAATAGAAGAGAAAATGTGGAACGAAAGTTTCTTTTCAAAGTGACGTGGTTCGAGGGTGGAAAGATGTCAGTTTAGAGGAAGAGGAGGAGGTAAGAGAATGAAAACGAAGGGATTGGGTGTGGGAGTGGAATAGGAAGAAGAAGAAGAAGAGAGGTTAGGATGGCGATGAAGTTAGTGGGGATGACGTAAATGATTTTCCGTCAGATTGATAAAGTCGAGGCAACTCATCAAGGCCTTGTCCAGATGGCTCGAGCGGTTAACCCATCATCTGCACCACTTACTGCACCCAAGGGGGAAAGAGAGAGGAAGGTAAAGGGGTGAGGGGGAATACTGTGCGTCGGGAGAACATACCACCCTCGAGATAAAAATGGACAAGGGCTTTCGGTTTTACGGGTAGCTGCACTCGACGAAGAGAACAAGGGTTTGTCTCCCTTTCTTAATTTTCTACGTAAGTCAGGATTCATCGTAAGGTCGGAAACTGTTTTAGTTAAGAATTCCGATATCTTAGCTCAGTAAGAAGCACAGTTAGCTACTGATCAAAGGATCCCAAATACATTTCCAGGTATAGACAAAAATATTTTAATTTATTACATTGAAAATGACTTTATAACATTATTGAATAAAGAAAAATGAGACCAAAAAGTTGTGCCTCTTATTGAATTAAATGAGTTTGTTAGAACTATGATGATATATTCAGTCAGTTCATAAGGTGCATGTCAAATATACAAAATAAATAGATACACTATGTTAAGAAGTGGCACTTATTTTTGAATATTTTATCAACACATTGATTTTTAATTTATTTACATATTGTGAAGTTTATTGGAATAAAACTGTATACAAGTTTAGTAAGTAAAATAAATCGTTTATTTTAAATTAACCATATTGATTAAAATGTACATAAATATTAACAGATTCTTATTCGAAAAGTAATTATATAATATTGGAAAACGGTTTAACTCATTGCTAAATATAATATTTTTTCGTTCAAATATGGAAAAATATGTTCAATTTAATTTCAAATTATGGATATTTGACACCTTTCCACAAGGCTCAGTGGAAATTGTATAACTTAATTTAGTAACAACAATAAAGGACTGATTTTAGATTAAAAATAAATTATTGTATGATGCCAGCTGAAAATAAATTGAGTTTTTTTTGCCACATTTGATCTTTGAAAACCTTAATCGAAATCATTATCCTCCCAAAACACGGGAAACGGTTTTGCCATAGTTCGTAATTTTCACGGAAGAAAATAATATTTAAATGATTTACATTAAAAATTACAACAATTCAAAAGAAAAGTGTAGGTCTGACAAGAAATTTGGGACGAAAAAAAATTGTATTATAATTTTAAGAAAATAAAAGTATTAACAATTGTAAAAATGAAGAAAGAAAGTTATTTTGAAAAGATGAGATATATTGGGGATCTCTAAATGAAAAGATATATTTATATATATATATTTTCATAATTACTTACGTAGTTTTGTATAATTACATTTGATAAATTTGTTCAAATGTTTGTTATTATTTCTGTGATTAAATTTTAGATTACTTTTTTTAAACTTCACTGCTAGGGGAAGTCACAAATTCACACATACGTTTAAACACCCTCAAAATTATATCTACTTCAGCCCTACACAATTAGTGTTTTTTTACTCGTGATCTATGAATTTATACATATATAATATTCACCACACTAATGGATTATATATAAAGAAGTTAGAATTCAGATGATGTGCTCCAACATTTGCGCTCAGAGATATTGAAAACCATATAATAGCAACCACCTCGGTAAGCCTACTCCTGAATAGGATTCAAGCCCGACTACCTGTAGAAGCAAAACCAGACAAGACGAAGCGGCCTTGTGGCCCCCTGATCCCCCTTTGTATAAACATGCGGATAGTACGGACGGACAGAAATATATAATTCGGTCACGGAAAAATGCTCATATTTACTGTTGTCCCTAGCGTAAGCCTTAGGCGATTAATCCCAGATGTATTTGACTAAGAATGATTTAAAGCCAAATATGGATACAATACTATGTCTATAAAGTACACAATATATTACCTATTTTTATTATTATTTTAAAGACACTTATCACAAGCTTAAGGGTATAAACTTAAATTATACAGAACCTGCCCATGGTCAAAGGAATCATTCTCGCAATAGACCGAACTCCGAGGGAAGGGGAAATTTCGATTTGAATCCCATTTGGGTGAATTGAGATTTTTATTATTATTATAAATGGTTTTACACTTCCTAAATATTCAAACAAAATTGGGTAACTTCCTCTAAATTCAACCTTAATTATTCTTAGCACATTCTTATAGCCTGTATGGGTAGTAAGATGAGGTGGTAAAAACAACTATACCTATCTTTGCAATGGGCTCAAAAATGGCTCTAAAGCGCCTCCCCCAACCACTATCCTTTACGCCAAACCCACATAAGAAAACCTCCTTAAACCTAACTAGGATTTTAACCAATAGAATATATCAGCGTTAGTTGGCCCTCTGATATTTCCCACAGCTGAGGACAAACACAAAAACACAAATATCTTTAAGAGACGCAGTTGCAGATACATTATATCTAAAGTATACCTTTCTAAGTAAGTATGTGTTAATCTCGAACGAGTTGGTTACAAAAATAATGCAGACGAATGAACAACTATTATAACTCTCGCTCAGACAACATGCCTAGCTCTTAAATCATTAAATCATCACTGAACTCGCTCCGAACGCCGCGGGGTAAAACCGTATGAAGCTTCACTCTCGCAATCTACTAAACCCCCGTTAACGAGGAGATTAGGGTTCAAATCCCGGTCGTGTGTATTGGTAGTCGTTTTTCTTAAAATATTTTCTTTTCCCTCTTTTAGCAAATGTAATACTCTTAGAGTAATTAGAACATATACGTAGAACTCGAACGGATATTAGGATGCCGTGAAATTAAAAAAAAATATCTTCACAGTAATTAAGTCTCAACTTCACCCATGAAACATTTGTATACCATGCCTAAAATCAAACCCGTGTCTCTTAACTCGATAGTAGGCCTATGGCATACAGATAATTATTTTAAGTTTTAGGAAGGAGGCGCTAGTAGAAAGTTGAGACGATTAAGACTAAGACTGAATTAGTAATTATCTTGTGTTTACATAATTAACCATTCCTCTAAAGTTTCTCCTTTCCAAATGAAGAGGCGGGGGGTGGGGGTGGGGGATATGTCCGAAAATTGAGCGCATTCCAGACACGAGTGAAACAAACGACGCCCTAACGCCGTTACAACCACAGCGTCGGTGGGGTTGGCTATAAAGGTATTCAAACAACACACCGATGAATGTTCACAATCTCCTCATTGTTCTCACTAGTGGTCGGTTAGTTTGTTTTCTGGTGGTTTCTGAGGATATAGAGGGTTAAGGGAGGGTTCGAGGGGTGGTCGAAGGTGGGCAGGACGGGGAGATGTGGGGGTGGAATTCCACACCCAAACAATGGACCCAAGGTGTGCCATTGTTTAACCAGTTACATTACACGGTAGTGAGCTACGAATTTTATAGACCTAAGGGTCCTAGGTAGGAGAGTATTTGCTGTCACTGTTTTCTAATTTACAGATACCTATCAAGGTGTAAGAACGAACTAAGCGTCAATTTTTAAAGCACACGTGATACTCAGGTTTGTAAGAAAAGAAAAATTTTGTTAAAGGTTTGTTTAATCAGAAGTAGCTTCATTTGCACATTCAAACTAATTACGATTTCATTTGAGGGTTATTTAAAAATCTACCATAGCATATGATTGTTAATAAAGGGATTTGAAATGTAGTGTTCTAATTATTTTTAATATTAAAATATTAATAATAATAAATAATACTTTAAAAAATTTCCTTTCCATTTCTATTTTCTCGATACCTTACAGCTAGAGAAACTGTGATTCTCAAAAAAATTGAATCCAAGATTTTTATGAATATTAACGTTTAATGACCCCCCCCCCTCCCCCACTTAATATCAAAAAGTGTTTTTTTAGATTACCGGATGTTTTTCTGTATTTTGGGCTAGGGCCCAAACAATTTTACCGACTGGCCTAAAACCTAATGTCTAGGGTTTTAATATGGTTGCCCGAGGTGTTTTTGAAATGGATATCTAATCCTAAAATAATTAAGGGTAGTTTCCTTAAGACCAAAAAGAGAAAAATCGATTTGATCAAAATCTACTTCAACGATTTTGATTAAATTTCAGTTTTAATCATAGATCAATAATACAAACAAAATGACTACCCTCAATTATTTGTCAAAATGAGTGATGAGTTCAAGTCTGACGCCTAAATTATAATTTTTAATCATATCCCTTTAACTATTTGAGATATGAAATTACCTGTCATTGCAAATTTGTTGGTGTATTTATAATAAACATCTTTTACTTGATGTATATTTTTTATAAAACCAATAATTTTCAATTGTTTTAGCCATGCCATCTGTCGGTATGTCTGTCTGTTTAACCCTAAGATTAAGAGTAGTTTAATAAAGTGCGAAAAGAGGAAAAATAGATTTTATCACAATTAGCTCTAACTATTTTGTTTAAAATTCGTACTTAGTCGGTAGTTAAAATTATATATAGAATGGCTATATTCATTTCCCCATGAAAATGAATTTCAGGGTACTTTACAAAAGCGAAAATTCCCGTACCTCCGCAACTATTTAAGATCCTAAATAACTTGGCATTGCAAGATTGTAGTACTATTAAAAATAAAATTAAATCTCTTTGGTTAAATATATCTTGATATAACCAATAGTTTCTGAGACATTGTCAAATTTATTAATACAATCATGTGAGTTTTATTTGCACATAGATACTACCTAGATTTTAACATAATAATTATATAATACCATAAAGTAGGTAAATAATTAAGTCTCTCAAAAATTTATGTTTTTTTTCCTTTAGCTTCTTAGGGGAAATCTTTTTAAAGCAAATATCTATCTAAATAATTTTAGACCCAATAGTCGATATTTACCTATTTTATTGGTCAACCTTGAATGAGGAATTTAATAACAATTCAATGACCTGTAAATGTACCACCCCTAGTAAAATTTCGAAAATTTTAACCGGAAGTTGATATTTTAATGCTAAGTGTTGACCCTAGTGGACTCAATATCTAAATATCAAAATGTCTAAATATACAAATGAAGACTTTAATCCTTTAAAATAAAATTATAAAATTTAAATCTTGGCATAAATAAATGCTTTACGTAATTATAGCGTAATTTGTTCTCGAGTTTGCCAGTGTATATTATTTAGTTTCACATATACTATGAATTTTGAGTAAATATCTCAATTTTTAGACAACGGAACGAGTTAATCTTGGCGGAGTTCCAAACCATTTATTTTAATACAATCTATCCACTTATTAATTTTATAGTATTTTTCTAATATTTAAAATAATTCCAAAAAATTGTCTGTGTTCAATATTTTTCATTTAATTTTAACTAGCCAATTATTTAAAGGAATAGTTAATACATCACACTGGCGTTGAGACGTTTTCTTAAGGTCCTAGATTATCTATTTCTTATCATTAATTTAATCAACATTTATGATCACGTTATGCAATTATACATTTATTTATATACACTCAAAAGCTTAAGAAATATTATAAAATGGACTAGCAACATTTTATCATTATAAGAATTGTCTGTAACAATAAAAATTTTTACTCCAATTGATTAAGTTGGGTTTGGATCTCTACCGACTCCAATGAGGGTAAGGTTTATATAGGTTTTTTCCTTCATTTCCTCATTTTAGTAAAGATTTATTTTATCAAATCCCCTCCTTTAAATAGGTTCTTTATTTTTGATGCATGTTTTACTAACCGTCTTGTCTATCCACACCTAATCACACTATAGGGGTGAGGGTGAAAAAGTTAGAATAGAGAGGAAATGTAATCACATTTGTATGAAGGGAAAATGGTTGTCTCATTAGTAAAAACACCCTCAATAATCCTGGATTGGATTAAAGCTATATTATCCTTGTCATAATAAAACCAGCATGGAACTAACTGAATTTTAGCTCACGTCCCCACCGATAATTATTTCGATGTAAAGTTCAATTTTCACAGTAAGAAAATTTTAAAAAAAATTGCTGTCAGCATTAATAATATTTTACAATATTATTGGTGTTATTTTATAAATATTGATGATGTAAAACAATAGTGATATCAACAGATAACATGACATTTTTATATGTATACACTTTAAAATAGGTCTAATAATTTTTCTAGCTATGAAAATTGGACTGTAGTTTTGTAGTGATCTACTAATAACAGGAATGTCCACGAAAGGGACAGCCCGGTTATTAATAGGTCATTAGGTCACCGCGCCACGTTCTATGCTATAGACAGGAATGTGTAGAGGACCCGACTTGAAAAGCGAAACATTTCTCTTCCTTCATGGGTGAAAGCTCTAGGCAATAATACGAAGTCTTTTTTTTATATAAGCTTATAGCCAAAAATGCGTGTAAGAGTGTCAAAAAGTATGGCGGAGAATATTAAATGACCTTCTCTTGCAGTGAAGAGCACAAGAATAAATTCCACCAGACTCGTCTTTATTCGTACCACTTCCTATTCGTTGGTTCATACTCGTCGTATATGTATCCCCTTAACGCAACCTTGTGGTATATATTATTATTATTATTATTAGCACCACGTATTACTACCCGTTCGGGTTATACGCACTTAAGCTAATGTGTAATGGTAGGGTGATTGTGAGATGAAATGGAGGACCTACAGTTTAACGTGGAATCCGAACCACGGTGGAGACCTGGCATTCCTCACATTCACAAGATGTCTTGTCAAAGGTGAAGGAAGGGTTTGGTAATCAGATAAATATTGACGGGACCAAGGATTGAACCCTTGCCGCCAGCATAGAAGTCTGACACCTTACCCTTAGACCACCAGGTCACCTGTAGTATATATTCATACTTGCCTATGATGTAGGGTTAATATTTACCTTATTATTTTTAAATTTGTTTTTTGTATGCTAATAATGGTGATGAGTAATTATTGGACCACCTGTTTTTCAATTTAAATCATAACCATACTAATTAATCTATGAGTACGTGAATGATCGGATGTAATTTGCTCCACGAGAATTCAGTTAGTAAATGTGTATATAAGCACATTTGGAACCGTACCAAACCAAAATGGATGCCAAAGCAAAAATAAACAAAAAATTGAAACGATTTTTACAATTTTACGCAAGAGGAACAGAGTTTTTTTTTAGGGGTGGGGGAGGGTGTGGAGGAAGGGGGGGAGGCTATCTTGGCAGCTCAGATATTCCGAATAGACAGGATCGGGATGGACGACCAAGCAAACGCATTGAATATATTGCTGGTAGGAGGTTACTAAATTTTATAATATTAGGAGGGATAAAAATCGTACGTACATTCGTAGGAAAGGTTTGTGTGTCCCCTACGTTCACATCCTCCAAGTGGATTATCGTCAAAACAGTGCCAAAACGTTATGCCAGAGCTGATAGCTTTCCGATATGGTAACCAAACTAATCCCCGGGCAAAAACACAACAACCAACACTTTAGGTGCAAGAGAGAGAGCTAGGAGAGGGAAGGGAAAAAAATCCATCACTCCCCTTTAACCCTGTAACCAGATCGAAATCACCACTAAATAACAAGGACTCAACACTAAGCTGTTTGGGGGAATCAAGGGCTAGGTAGGGGAGGGGGGAGGGCTGTGGGTGGGTTTGCGTTGCTTTCCCTTCGACCACCTCAAACCCTCTACTCTTCCCCTCCCCCACCCCTTCACAAATACCTGCACTGCACAAATCCATGGGATATCTATAGCCCTAGAGATCTACGTCACATTTGTTTCTCTTTTGTTTTTGGACCTGTCACATGGGCCTATGATTATATATCTACTCCCATCCCTTCGCTTTTGTGATAACTCAAAATATCTCATTGAACACTCTCCATGTGTTATAAATATATTCTGGCTGATTATACTATCACACAATAATCTTTACTGGTGTGTAGTCATACAAGTTTGTGTATTTTATTAAAATATATACGTAGTAATTTTGTTAAATAATATTACTTGGTCCCATATTTAGATTTAGTAGGAATATATATGTTTTTATATTGAAAATACGAGTTAAATTCAATATCGGTGCTTTTCGTCTCTTAAGCTATGTTTAAATAAAACTAAACAATTTACTAAAAAAAAAATCAAATATATTCCCAGCTATCAATTGAAATTTAAAGGAAAAATGCTACGCTAAATTTCGAGTAACTACACCAATTATAATACAATGTTATATTTTCATTAACTGTATACAAACTTTACTGTACTATAATTATTATAAAACACATATCACTCGTAAAAACCTTGATTTAAATTGATATACATAATTTTTTTTGTTCAAACTTAATGCATTTTGTTTGATAATTCAGGGATGATTAGGATGTTTAAATGTAGTTGCCCAGTTTTTTTTATGGTTGAAATAGCTCCAAAATGGTTATTTCTACTGGGAATGATATATTTTTCTAAATATTTAAATTCATCAAGGATAATTATAAATTTAAGATCCAAAAATCTAGAACATACTAGCTATTTTAGAAATAAACTTTGATATAAAGAGGGAAAAAACAACGAAATAAAGCACAACATTACCATTGATTTTTTAACTATAAATTCTTAAAAAAATTAATCAATTTTTTGAGGAAAGTAGTCACAGTGCCAGCGTGCCATTTTAATTATTTCCATAAATAATTTTTCAATTAAAATAAAACAAAGAAATTAATTACGTAGAAGTATTGGAAACATTATCACTTATATTTAAAATATTTTTAAAACATATAAAAAAGGGTAATCAAGATTTCTTTTCTATCTTAAAGACTAAGATGATTTAATAAACAATATTTAATTTTATTTAAGAATGTAACCAGCTTTTAAAATAAAATTAGTTTAATTTTTAATCAAGATCAATATTAAAAAATAACTTAAAAATTAGAAACGAAACTAATTAACAAATCATAAACGCGTTGCATATTACCTGAACGGGTAATAAGTCGTGGTGTTAGCAATAAAACTTAAAAACGTGTTTTTAAGCCGCTGGAAAGTTTAATTTTATGATTTTACTAGATATCAAACCCAGATATTATTTAATTACCTATCACAATAAAGCTTCACTCACCACACATTGCTATAATAATACTTAGTACAAAGTCTTACTACCCATTCGGCCTATACGCTTAAGTACTAATTAAGCTAGTACGTCAAGAATTGGAAAGGTTGAATAGAGATGAGGTAAATCCACATTTGCGTGGAGGGAGAGTGGAACACCATTTAGGAAAAACTACCCCATTTGACCCAACTGAGATTTTAACCTTGATCTCCCCATCCTCGGCAGTCTAGATCAACCCAAAATTAGCGCGTTAATTAACTACGTCAATAAGACGGGTCCTACAATGCTAATATAAATACTGAATTCTGTTGTACAGTCCAATTATCATACAAGAAGAGCCTCCTAGAAAATATTTTTTATTGCAGCCAACATATTTGATAACCCTTTACTGAATAATTATTATAGATATTTGTAAAATATATTAAACGTTACAGCTGAAAATTACATGACTTGACGTATGACTATGTGAAAATAGATCTAACAACTTCTCTATTTGCTTTTACTAATGGTTCAATCCTCGGTCCCGGCACAGATTTATCTGATTACCAAACCCTTCCTTCACCTTTGACAAGGCATCTTGTGTATGTGGGGAATGCCAGGCCTCCACCGTAGTTCGGATTCCACGTTAAACTGTAGGTCCTCCATTTCATATCACCATCACCCTACCATTACACATTAGCGTAAGTGCGTATAACCCGAACGGGTAGTAAGACGCGATGCAATAATAATGTTTATACTATTAAAATTAGACCATGGATGCGACAGCCATATATCACCGTGGAGAAATTCTCAACCATGAATTGGAAATCATAAACCATTACACCTTAGATTAACGGTCAACTCCCCCAGCGAACACGATGAAAAACTATAGACGTGCGTGCATATAACGCTTAAAGGACTATATGGAGGATAGGGGGCAAGGGGGTGGACCGCTGATAAAATAGGGGGTACCGGAAACGCCGAACTATAAAGCCTAGAAGTTCGCCTGCGAAGTATTTTCATACCTAGGCGGAAAAGAGGTGTGTTTGGGTGAGGGGTTGAAGGGGTTGGGGGTGGTCCTATGGTAGGAGTGTTTTGCTAGAAAATGCATAATGCATCGCAAAACAGCGTAGAGACTTGTATTACCCATGCAAACTGCTTTGGAGATCATTATCATAACAACTGGTACTTTACTTGTTCCATAATTGAAACTGCATAAAATTAAAAGAGAGAGATAGAGACGTCAAAAACCACACAAAATGTTATATGCCAAATTGGATCTGGCCTATATTCCATTCTAGAAAATAATTATCGTATGCACGTTAGCACCCAATTATCGAATAGCACCAAGTAATAATTACTTTTGTTTGGATAATTCTAATTGGGGAACAATTCAAACGGGATTGGGGGAGGGGAGCTTATACAAACATCCTCTTCACTCTAGACCAGTGATTCTTAACCGGTGGGCCACGGCCCTTTGGGGGGGGGGGG
>CABFVX010000793.1:62813-100710 GCA_902151425.1 Timema shepardi
CTGCGAAAGAATAGTATAATATGTTATTTGCATATTACTGTAGTCAATTATCTTAAATTTTACGTTTCGAAAGAAATAATTTCGATGAACTTAAGCATATAAGTACAGTAGACTCTCGAATTTCCAGGGTAATGAAGAGTAGGGGAAGCACGGATAATATAAATCAAGGTTAGTATACAAATAATACCCATCTGTTTACCATCGTAATTCAAAATTTGAAGCTCTTTGTTTCTACTTATTAATGTGAAAAGGGATTTCCCACAGTGGTAAATATTAAAACGAAGCAGTGAAATCGACTCAGAATCGACTCCTGAATGCGAATAGCATGAATACAATTGAAACAAAAATAGGCAAACTATTAGTGAAAAGTGTTCAACAACTGAGGTCCTATTAAATAAACTTAGATATGTTAATTACAGGTTTTTTCGTTACTATAACTAGTAAATAAATCTACTATTTTAGAATAAATCTTAATAATTAATATGTTAGTAAAAACTGAGGGGCTGCGAAATCATTTTAAGATATTTAGGTAGGTGACCTGGTGGTCTAGGGGCAAGGTGTCGGACTTCTGTGCTGGGGGTCCGGGGTTCAATCCTCGGTCCTGGCACAGATTTATCTGATTACCAAACCCTTCCTTCACCTCTGACAAGACATCTTGTAAATGTGGGGAATGCCAGGCCTCCACCGTGGTTTGAATTCCACGTTAAACTGTAGGTCCTCCATTTCATCTCACAATCACCCTACCATTACACATTAGCGTAAGTGCGTATAACTCTAACGGGTAGTAAGACGCGTTGCTAATAATAATAATAATAATAATAATAATAATAATAATAATAAGATACTTAGAGGGCCACGAGTAATAATGGGTTAAGAATCATTGCTTTATACCACGACTAAGGGTTGTTTATGTACAGACCACATTTCATAGGAAGGGCCCTTAAAATATACAAATACATTTTGTGACGTGTAAAAACATTGAGTTTTGAACAATTTAGTAACCATTTTAATAGGTATCGATTGTATGTATCCCAACTGACAGCTTTATATAATATGACATGACGTATGAATAAATAAAATTGTTCTAGTAGCTTTTAGATGCCAGAAAAGGTATTTCCTATGAAAATTAGATTGTACTTACGCATTATATACTGCTCAGATACAGAATTAATAAGAGTGATAGGGAGAAATCTAAGGTTTTGTGATATTCTCCCCCAAAACACTAATGTCTACCTAATTTAGTTGTTTTTATGTCACCACGTATAATTAGCTGACCGGTTTATAGGCTTACTACACATGTATAGTTACTATGCCAATATGTAAGGGATGAAGGTTAAACCACATTTCAAGGAGCGAGAGTAAAAAATAATTGAGGCGTAAACACCCCCATTACGATCAATTGAGCTGCCAACCCTAATATACCCGTCATAGGCATCCAGTTTATTGCAAGAATAGGGCTTGATATCCTTTGATCACCGGAAGTGCTCTCATTTAGTTAAAATGTACCTTTACAAAACATTAAATGAAAAATAATTTTGTACTTTTATTGAGTCATAAATTATAATATATTCCATGAATTACTGTAATCTGTGCTTCATGTTACGTAAGCGGTCGAATTGAGACTTTACAATCGTTCAAAATATCGTGTGTCGGCTGCATGTAGTTATTTTCGTGGACTGTAATGTTACTAATGATACGGTATGAACATATTCATTTGAGTTAGGAAAGAACGGGACGCGAGAAAAGTCAAGTGTTGCTGCAATTTTCTTAGCAAACAACATTTTTTTATTTGCCAAATAAATCAAATATTGCTCCAGTATAAATATAGTTTAATATTTATATATATAGTTATTCAAACAGTTATTTAATATTTGTCGAGAGAATCGTGGTATTTGATGAGAAACTCTTAAAATGAAAATAAAAATTTATCAAATTCTAGTATATCCTCGAGAAAAATATTCAACAACGGTTGAGATTACTGAATGAGGAAAACTAAAATATATGTTTCTATTTGAGAAAAAGTTGATTTATTTTGCTGAAAATGTTATGCTTAGAATTTATCAAATACTTTCCCTAACTAGCAATCCCTACCATTCTACCTTAATAATCGTAAGAGAACGTGTGTTTATAACATATTGCCAAAATAATTAGTGAGCATTCTTAGTGAGTAGATTATAAATATGTAATTTAATTTATATTTTATAATAGTTTGAATAAATATATACACAAATATAAGTAAACATATATGTTAAAAAAGTATTTATAAAAAACAACCATAAACTACCCAATACCACATCATGTTGGAATGAATTATGCTGTGACACTTAAGTTACTGCTATTAATTTACTACTTTCTGGGTTAATAACTCTCCTTTCAAAATCAGACGTTGGCTTGTTTTTAAAACCTTGCTACCAGTTAAAAGGTTGAAATATAGCCATACTTCCTTGAATTGACTTTCGCGGTGAGCTTAAATCGTTTCTGAAATATTACCCGTGCATCAAGGAAGCTATTTATATACAAAAAAAGTTTGGGTTTTGCTTCTGAAACTTTTGGTTTGTTTTACCTTTCATGACTTTTCACAAGCAGATGCAGCAGGCATTATACGGGTGGTCTAATCTAGTACACTATTTCGTTCAGTTTTATATTTTACTGGCCCACGTTCTTTGGTCAAGAAATACCATAATTTTGAGTTATACTTAAAAAAAACCCTTTCGGTCTGCTTCCCTGATTGTTTATTTATGTTTGAATCGTTCGGTAGATATTCTCCCATAGTGCGTTTGTTGATAGCAACTTTTGTTAGTAGACTTCTGGAACTTAATTAATGGATTAAACAATTGAATTAGACGATAATTAATTTTATGGATAGTTTAAATACGTGTTAACTATTTTATTATTATATTATTATTAGCACCGCGTCTTACTACCCGTTCGGGTTATACGCACTTACGCTAATGTGAAATGGTAGGGTGATTGTGAGATACGAACCACGGTGGAGGCCTGGCATTCCCCACATTCACAAGATGTATTGTCAGAGGTGAAGGAAGGGTTTGGTAATCAGATAAATCCATGCCGGGACCGAGGATTGATATTTTATACTAAGTGACAAAATCTTGTCAAGGTGAAATATCTTAAACAATGTTTTATTTGGTTATAATTAATGATAATTATATTAATAAAACTTGAATCTCAACCCGAATTGGCGAGGACATGGGCTTAAGCAACAGCCTAGTTTATCCGGTTGGCCAGCAACAAGGAGTTCAAGATTCAAATTACACTTGGGTGCAATAAATGTTTTTTTTTTTTTTTAAATCTAACTAGTACTCCACTTTCCTATCTCATGGATTTGTGTTTATTTTCTTTCAAGTTACATATTACCACTCTAGAGTAGACATGCTGATAGTCTGGACTGAGAGTAAAAGGAGAATAACAGACAAACAATATCATAAATGATAAATAAATCAACAAAATATAAAAATAACATTTCAAACAAAAACGTTTACACTGAGAATATGTTTTCAAAATTGTAAGCGTCTGATTACATATTTACATATTATATGTATATTTGCTTTTGGTATGTTAACACGTCTAGATTAAACATAAATAATTTAACTTAATATTCATTTGTGAACGCTGGATGTAACAAGTACAAATTTAATATCTAAAATAACGTTTGGAGATTTAATACTAGCCTATATTGCATTGCCTCTTCATTTTACAAGAGAGATATTTTTTTTATAGACATAAATGTATCAGTTTACTTATTTAAATACGTATTGTGAAATTATTATTTTTACTAATCTTAATAATGCCAATGAGAAATATACGCATTTAACTCAATTTAAAGAGCAGGGATAAGGAAGTTAGAATATGGAGGAAATGTACATGCATTTGAATAGAAAAGAGTAAGAGACCATTAAAGAAAATAATAACCTAAATATACCCAGCAGGTTTTCAAGAATCGCCCCCTTCGTTGGTAGAAAAAAAAAGTCAGAATACATTATATTGACATTTAGTGGGCAAGTCTGAGTTGGTTTATTAAAATCTATTATCACCTAGGCTAGCTTTATCAAAAAGTGGGTTAATTATTTTTAAAAGGCAACTACTAATGAATTTTGGGAACATCTACGCCGTGAAAAAAAATGCTATTGTAAACTTTACATCTTTAGAATAAACGGACTTAGAAGACCGCTCACGGTGATACACATAAGGCTGACTTGACCTAAGGGGTTTATCAAGTCGGGACTTAAGGGAAGGATGAAGAAATTCTTATTCCATCTCACTTGAGGTGATGATAAGTGTGGAAATACAAGTAGAGCTATCGGATTTACAATGTCCGGATTGAGGAGTGCATGGAAAGTGTTGATATGTAAATCATCAATCAAAAAGCTGTTCTTGCATCCATGATTCGACCTGCAAAGGATTGATAAGAATACCCTTCTCACACAGTCAACATTATGTTTGAATTGTTATTTTTAAAACACATTCAAATTTAAAACACATGATTGAATCAATTAAAGTGTGTAAAACGATGGACACATTGTATTTTAATTAAATTTAGATAACGAATAGATTATTTAATTCCTGACAGTTCAAACCTACTTGAGATTTTATAAAGGTTTGAAATGATAAGTATGAAATATTCAACAGACTACTGAATACAAAGAGAAGTTAAATTAATTAGAGTGGATATAAGTTTTTTATCAAATATATATATATATATATATATATAGGGACTATTTATATAATTATGTTTTTCATAAAATTATTGACTACTACAAATTATTTAAACGCACATTTCTACCAAAATCGGTGGCCACACGGACTAATGTTTAAGATAATATTTAAAAAAAATGTTTGACAATAACTGGGCAGTCAGAATTAGATTCCTGGCTGAATATACTGAGGGTGGTTTTTCTTGAAATGTTTCTCAATTTCTTTCTGTAAATAAGTTCGGGAATTTCTTATAAATCCTACCATACTAACCCCTAAACCATTCGGGTATTATTTTTTATGCGTATAATCCGAATAAGTATCAAGACGTGGTTGATAAAGGATGCTAAGGTTATTAAAATCCTGAAATGTCAGATGAATGGGAGGTTTAAACGAATATTAAATGGACACCATATATTATTTTAAAGACAAGATAACGGTCAAAGTAATGATATTAATGGGATCCAAAGATGGGCAATATTTATCAGGGTGCATGCAGTATTTTGAATGTACACATACATAAACGCATTGTTGTTAAATTCGATTAATTATTTGTAAGTCACAAAATGACCTCCTAACCTAAGATTACATTCCTATGTTGAGTCTGATCGGTTGACATCCCAATTCCAGAGAGGGATGAACGCTTGGTAAATGAACCGGATTTTATCAAGCGATAAACTACCTTAGTAGTAGTTCTGTTGTGTTCTATAGTTCATCAGGAGATTTACCTCTGCATGGTTTAGTAAGGATCAGATATAGGATATTCTACCAATGGAGTCATTATATTCAAACATATTTTATATAAAAGTAATTAAAATATTTATAAATACAATATTACATTTATTGCGTATCAATCAAATGTATGTGTTCTATCCTCGATAAATATGCAACCAGAGAAAAAGCAACCAGAGTAGGGTTCTTTTAATTTTACCAAATTATAGCTATTGACAGTTAAGTGTTCGTTTGTAAAACTATTATAGCACATGTTCTGAGGTCATCAGCGTCTATTACCATATTTATTATGAACCTTTAATCTCTCGCAACTTGTCTACTTTAGGACCAAAAGAAGACTAAACTGCTAACCCCTAATGAGATTCAAAGCTAAAATGTTCAGAAATGGTTGAACGTTAATTTCTAGAGCATAACACTTTAAAGCTAGTGAACATAAATCAGGCCATAGGTTAATTTTAAAACTAGCCTCGTTGTGTTTACATCTTCAGAAAGGCTATAGGTTCTCTTTTTTTTAGTAATGAGGTGTTAGTTTTTTATATCAATGTTGTTTGCACAACCCTTTCTCGTATGATGCTGGTGCATTTACAATATAATTGTATTCCATTTATTGTACGTGTATTTTCCATTAAATTAATAATAAAATTAATTTAAGGGAATATGAGGCAAAGGCTTAAATTCATGAGGATGGACGTCATGTGTCTGAAAAGAAGATGATAAACCACAGTGCACAATAGTCCCCAATGTAACCTTCAATTACCTTTAATAAGAGCAAGCTTTACTTACTTGTTACACCATTTATCTAATAATATAAATCCATAATGGAATCAATAAAGTTGAGAGTACTACAATTCGGGGTAAACTAAGTGCACCTATTCGGAAATCCCCTCGCCGATAGTCAATCTCAGTCCTCTCAGTTCAGATTCAAGCATGTCACTGATGGGATCGAACCGCAATATATTTATAGGGATCAGACTAGGTGTTTAGTATTTGGCGAATGCTGATAAAATAAATTAAATCAAGTCTATTCCTGATATTTAATATTGAAAATAGTTTCTCACATCATATAAATATTTTAAAACGACAAGTTTTTGTTCCCTTTGAGACCATTAGTTGAATGTTAAATACTAATATAGTGTTTGATATTAGCTAAAATTAGCACGTTATTAAATTAAGGTCAATCATAGACAGCTCTGATTGGTTTGGTTAATATTGGTGGCATGGCAATGTCAATATAGTTACCACCTCTGGAAGACAGTTTGTCTGTCATTTATAAATACAGTAAATTTTAAAATTACATATAGAGGAGATATCGCTTTTCGGTTAGTATTTCAGAATATATTTTGTAAGTAGTTATTTGTCAAATTATAAAAAGAGAGTGTGTCACTCGCCACATATATAGGCCTATATAATGTGTTTTTAACTTTACGACTAATTTTTATCGTAATGACATGTCACTTATTCATATTACACTCGTCGCACCTGAATCATATTATAACCAATAATAGGCACATATCTAAAAATACTAACTAGCATGCAAACTAAATGTAAAAAAACATTAATTAAAATATAACGCTACAAATGTGGTTAGGTGACAACTAAAGTTTTAACAAAATTAGTGCTGTGATCAGGATGATACTATATAATTCGTGCGATGGAAAGGATATGGAGGTATATTTTACTGTTTAATGGTTAAGAAAGAGAATAATAAAACTGTTTTGATAGAAAGCCATGATAGAGTATTATGAGTTATTAATGGTAGGGTCTGGAAATACTACTAAAAAAAAGGTGCTGTGACCAAGACCCAGTAATATTAAATTAATAATTTACTGTCACAACCTACCCTCGTGGGATTGATCTGTCAGGATATCTTGCGGGGGGGCTAAGGTTGCGTGGCTTAGAAATAATATGCAGGTTTTAGAATTTTGGTTTAGTAGTAGTTACTAAAAGATAATGCAAAAATGTGATGTTAGATGTAAGATAAAGAAATAAAGAAACTGGATGCCCACGCTTGTGAAAGAACTGCCTTAACTTGTGAATAAATAGACCGATGAAGTTGACTGTTAGCGCGCGTGACCTATACAGAAGTTGACCTCTCGACCTTGGGCTCAATGGATGCCCTCAAAGTACAAGTGCTAACGGTGTCGTCTGGTACGGTATGGCGTTAAACAGAGTGACCACCTGCGATATATATGGAATTGTGAGAGACCAGCCCCGTTGCCAAAAACTAAAGTTATTTATTTCGCGCTATGGCCCCTTTTCTGGAAAACAAGTTCAATTATTGTTATGAATTGTCAGCGCTCTCCTGTAACCTTTCTAGTACTTTGGATACTTCTTACATACTAATCCAGCAATTTTATTTCGATCGAACACTCGAATTAATTAAATTAAATCAAACATTCGTCTATGCTCAGGGGTTGTGACGTTATTACAGTTGTAGCAACATTGCCGCGATGTCAGAAATTACAAAAGCCGGATTTATTGACAACCAGTAAAAAAAAATCAAAATTCTGAGTAATTTTGATTCTCAATAAGGAATCAAAAATTAATTCACAAACCTTTCCACGTAGTCTCCTTCCGACCGGGCGATTTTAGCCATCTCGCTAAAGACAAAGATCCTGGACGACCCTCTGTACCACTTGATGCTGTGAAGATTTCCACATTTCTCCATGTCGACGTTGCACGGGAGCCTTATCGTCTGACCAACCAGTCCTGAGATATCCAACTGTGGTAGACCTGGTAGAAAAAAAATCTATTGTTAACACTTTGGCTTCCCAATATTTCAGTGAAATACACAAGCTAAAAAAAAGCGGTCAATATGTTATAATTGGCTATAAGTAGTTCCTTCAATATAGGTTAGTTTGATAGTGGATAACAGGCACGACAAGTGCTTAAACCGGTTCAGTACCATACCCTAAGTAGAATAACACATTATTTTGGTCTCTTTTACAAATTAAGAACAATTAAATCAAATCAATATAGGGAATAACTAAACACTGAAATGATACGCACATGATTAAATAATTCAATTTAAATGTATATAAAATCATTATCTGACTCTCTATATGTGAAACTTATTTTTATAAAAAAGAATAGTTAAGTGAAACATTCCAACATTTCGAAGAGGACAAGACTTGAGTGGACCAATGATAAAGTTAGTGAAATGTTTTCAGATATGCCTACATTTTGGAACACAACATATTAAAACTCATTTGTCAGTGAGCCAAGGAAAAAGAGTAGTTGTGCCAATAAAAATAACATAGTTTTATATGAACTACGTAGTATTTATCGATGATATCCTTCAGAGACAACCCTATCTGGTGGGTAAAGCATGCATTAATGATTAGTATGAATAGGTATTTTAATGGCAGTCATTCTTATTTCATTTTATTTCATCTATAACTGTTTGTTCAAACTTTGTAACCTAGAATCATGGTTGGGCTCTTAGAAGTCCCAAGTCAATAGTCCTCCATCATCACGCCTACTCCCGGTGAGCCGTCTTGGTAGTATAATAATACTAATAATATAAATAGGTTATTTTGTAAAATATGAATATATTTGTATTTTAATATGCGATTAATATAATAATTCCCTTAATAGTTATCAGAGAGTATAACTAAGTTATCTAATATAAGCATGCAGAATGAGGAGGTTAGATTTACTGGGTTTGAACCTAAGTTTTTCAAAATATGGGGTTAAATTTATCAATTTTCTGGAGATACGTTCATTACGTTTTGGTTGGTGTTAACTGAATCACTCAGTAATAAGTTACAGCCAATCATTCCGTTATAGTCCTGTAAACACATTAATGGATTTGAAAGAATTTTGGTTTCTAAATAGAAATATAATATAATATGATAATTTAAACTTACTAATATTGGTAAAATTTGAAGCCGATTCAACTGATACTACATAAAATACAATATTCATGAGTACTAGTCTACTATAAATTATTAAACACATTATTTTTTTAAATCTTACAGATTGACATGAGATTAATTATTTATTCACTTAATATTAATTAATAGCTATAAAATAAACACAATAAAAAACTGTAAATAGCCTTACAATCAATAACAAAAAACAACGTACTTTATTTACTATTTTTTATATTATATTTACATTAGAGTTGGTTATGCCTATAGACGTGTTACTTTTAGCTAGTGCATTACTAGTCTACGCAAGTAATGACCACCATTTATCTTGGGGCAGCGACATAAATTGAGCTACTGCACCTGTGAAGACGTTTACCTCTAGAGAGGAAATTCAAATCTACACACCTTGCGCTGGAACATGCCAATAACTTCTCTGAATTAGTGACGTCATTTGGGGAAAAAATATATTTAAGTTTTCAGAACTCTATGGTCCTGTTGGCTGCGTATTTTATACGTGATCTAGGAATAATAAGAATATATTCTACTTACATTGATAAATAATGAAAATAGTTATGCCCAATTTTTACCAACGCCTATTTTATAATGATTTTATCGATCATTAAAGAAGGTTGAGTCGAAATAAAGTCATAATGGCATAATAGCTATATTAGTAAATATTTTAAATAATATGGGAAAGCATGTAGCCTAAATTTTGCTTACAAAAATAAAGGCTATGTTGTTTTACGGTTGTGAAGCGTGAGTTTGTCATAAGAAACACAAGAAGAGCATGGTGAATGTGGTTGGAATGAGATAGCTAAGAAACGTATGTGGAGAAACTCTTATAAACAAAGTCAGCAATGAATGAGTGTGGTTTGAAAAGGAATACAATAGGTCAATGTGAAATACGTGTCTTAAGGTGGTTTGAGCATATTGAGAAGATGAGTATGGATCGGGTGACGAAACAAATATATGAAGATAAATAATAATAATATTTAGCACCGCGTCTTACTAACCCGTTCGGGTTATACGCTTTAAGTACTAATTACGTTAATGGATTGGGAATTGGGAAGGTTGAATTAGAGGAAGTGAACCCGCATTTGAGTGGATGAAGAGGGGAAAACCATTTAGGAAAAACCACCCCCAGCTCACCCGACCGAGATTCGAACCTCGATCTCCCCGTCCTCAGCAGTTGAGCTCAACACGACCAGCGCGTTGGCCAACTACGCCACTGAGGCGGGTATGAAGATAAAATGTATGGATATAATGGTGGGAGTAGGCCATATAATGTGTGGTTAAATGTTGTAGATAAATATGTGAAAAAGAGAAACATTAAAGGTTTTAAGAATAAAAGAGCATGTATGCCTCAGTGTATGCAGTATGGATGTTCTTGAAGAAAAGGAAGTATGGAAGGATAGGGAATTGTGGAGAAGGTTTGTGAGGATGGATTAAGTTTGAAGTTATTTTTGATCTATATTCACATTTTCTTTCCTACTCTATAAGGGAATGGCGTGATTATGTATGTAATGTATGTATGTATGTATGTAATGTATGTATGGTATGTTATGTATGTATGGTATGTATGGTATGTTATGTATGTATGGTATGTTATGTATGTATGGTATGTTATGTATGTATGGTATGTTATGTATGTATGTTATGTTATGTATGTATGTTATGTTATGTTATGTTATGTTATGTTATGTTATGTTATGTTATGTTATGTATGTATGTATGTATGTATGTATGTATGTATGTATGTATATATGTATGTGCGTATGTTAAGATGGTAAAAATCAATGTAAACAGAATAGAAAAGTATTGCAAATTTAAGGAAAACAATGATGTCATTGCCTAAGTAACCAAGTACACAACAGTTACATTTTAAAATGAAGACATCAACACATACATTTTATTTTATAAATAAGTAATTTAATGATATTAATAATTGTTCCTTAATGTAAATTTTAGAGATTTATTTAAAATTTAAAGCTTCAAAATATTACCTTGATCTTTAACAACGTAATTTGTCTTCCGTAAATCTTTGTGTATGAAATGCGCTGGCTTGTGTGCCGAGTGACATAATCTCAGTCAGATGTTTTTCTTTATCTTGCGCTACCTTCTATTATCTTTATATTGGTAAAAATAATATAGTAAATTATGAAAATGAAATAAAATTGAATGAAATGAAATGAAAATAATAAAACATTTTGTGTTTACTGAAGCTAAAATATCCATACCTCTAAATTAACAAGTGTTCCAAGTTTGCATCAACCACAAACAAAAGGGTCAAACTTCAATAGTTTGTGCGAAAGGTCTCTACAAAGAGCGTTCACGTGAAATGTTTATAAACCATGTAAATTAACAAGAGCCATTACATCTGTAACTCTAACAAACAGAATATTTAACCTTTCCCTTTAATCCATATTCAGTGATGCTGTTGAAAGGTTACACAAAAAGGTTTACAATCCAATAGATGATGAAAGAACGTTTCCAACTACCTTAGTGGACACGTCATGTGTGCTGACAGTATATTTATTATAACATGTAATTCTGAGAGTCTACGACACTCGATTATATCAATAGTTTATTAGACTTTGAAAAACAGAGTTTATTCCAACCTGCTAAACTAAGAATTAAGTCACTTTGATAAACTGAGAGTTTGTTCTACTCTGTTATAATTAAGAGTTTGTTGTTATAGGTTATACTAAGAGGTTGTTCTACCTTGCTATTCTGAGAGTCTGTTCTTCTATATTATAGTGAGAATTTGTTCTACTCAACTACACTGAGAGTTGGTTCTACTTAGTTATATTGAAAGTTTGTTTTACTCAGTTATAATGAAGGTCGGTTCTACTCGGTTATACAGAGAGTATGTTCTACTTAGTTATACTGAGAGTTTGTTCTACTTAGTTATACTGAGAGTTTGTTCTACTTAATTACTGAGAGTTTGTTCTTCTTTGCTATACTGAGAAATTGTTCTACTTTGTTATATTGAGGGTATGTTCTACTTTGTTATACTGAGAGTTCGTTATTATATGTTATGCTTAGAGGTTGTTCTACCTTGCTATACTGAGAGTTTGTTCTTCTCTATTATAGTGAGAGTTTGTTCAACTTAGTTATATTGAAAGTTTGTTCTACTCAGTCATAATTAAGGCTAGGTCTACTCATTTATACTGAGAGCTTTCTACATTCACCTATAGTGAGAGTTTGTTAAACCCAGGTTTAGTGAAAGTTTGTTCTATTCTGTTATAGTGAAAGCATATTAATCTCTGCTAGATTGCATGTATTTCTCATACAACTCCTATACTCCCTAGCGAAAACCATACAAAAAGTGGTAAAAGAACTATATAAATCCATATAAAAGCCTGTAAATATATCATGACCCATGAGGGACTAGCATGCTCTTAGACATGTTAAATAAAACATATTCCAGCTACAACTAGTCATTTTTGCTCCAACAACTTGATCAACAAAGGGGGGCCGTCCTTAACTTCATACCCGAACGTCACGTTTCGATTCACTTGGAGGAAAATATTTGGTCTTCACTTGAGTAGATGGAATAGGAGCCATTCAGTGTTTAATATAAGCTTGATCCTAATTTTAAATAAGATTTAATGGGCTATTAAAAATAATTACAACTTTCTTAACGTTCCAGGCAGTGCTGGATTAACACAGTAGCAAAAGTAGAATATGCTGCGGGACTCACGGTTAAAGGGACCTTAATAGAAAATACAAGATTAAATAAGTAAATTTAAAATTGGTCTGGTTAAAATGGATTTATTTGTTTTTATTTCTTTATTACATTACGCGCAAATATTTATTATTTCAGTCAAAACCACGCCAGGCTAGAACCGCCTCTGAATAATTTACTGTACTGACTTAACTGGCTGAATAGAAAATGAAACTATTGAATAGCTTTACTTTTCGTGTAAATTACCTATATTTTAATATCTATAATCTTTTTAATAAATTTGGGGCCCCTATATAATATTATGCTACAGGATCCCCCATCCGGCACTGGTTCCACGAATCCTTTACTGACACAACGCAGTATAAGAGAAAATCAGTCCTGATACAGTTCGGTATCAGGATTATATAAAAATAATTGATAGCTCAGTGAATTTTTACTACAGTCAATTTTCAAAAGCTTTTGATATGATTGTTTCTGTGTGACATAACCTATTTGTAGGAATCTGTTGACGGTCTCCAGTAATCTTTTACCAACGCATAGCATGATTTCCATACGCAGATTCCAACATCCTCCACCTTAACTACCTTAAAATTAACACAGACACAACATCCAACACCCGCACCCTTAGTTCATTACTGTGAAAGGGGGAAACCTTTCGGCCGTGCCACGAATAGAATTTGGGATCCCTAGATTATTAGGTAGATATTCTACTCAGTGAGCTAAGGCGGCGGTCACTCAATGCATTATCAGGGTGCTAACAAGTTATCACAGAAGTAACAAAGCCATATAGTAAGTAATTACTCCACAGTGCAGAATCAAGGTACAGATTTCCCTTGATTCTCAAGAAAATACATATATTTTGTTAGGAAGCTTATACTGGAAGGCCTTATTTAGTACCAAAATCCTACTGTGTAGTAGTATTTTGGTAGGATAAAAGGCCTTCCAAAATGAACCTCCTGCTATGGAATGTTATGGATTGCCATTTATCCTACAAAAATACTACTGGTATATATACTATAATTGTGGTATGAAACAATATATTTCAGAATGAGCTTCCTAATAAAATCAGTATATAAAAAAATATAAAATGTACCACTGCTGAGGCTTGAGATAAAATGTTGATAGTTGTGTAGCGGGGAAAAACGCATGGGCGCATTAATCAATAATTCGCATTTATGTTTTTGCCTTTATCGTCAACCCTCCCCCAGAATTTTTCTTTTTTAAATATTTTATTGAGATTATATTCGCGTTTCACATCCACATTGATTTAAATGGTTTTTATTTATTTGGTGATAATTTTCATCAAATAATTGATAGCAAACAATTAAAATAGATGGTAGGGGGAAGTCCCCTAACGCCGGATGGCACTAAGTGCCGGACACTCGTACTATTTCGACAACTCAGAACGCGAGCGATTTAAGGACGGGTGAAAGGGGTGCGGGGGGGCGTAGCAATACCAAGTCACGGGACGCAGTTTGCCAGTGACGCACGTGACAACAGTGGGAGCGGTTGTTTGCTGTTCTTGGCGGGAAGAGACTGCGTCACATAATATTCAGGTGAGTGTTACATCTTAGTTTTTGGGATCAGTTGTTTATGTTTATTTTTAATAATGGTAGTGTTCCATTGTTGCTCGTAATCTATAAAAGTTTATGAAGATTTCCAAAATAATTTTGATATGGAATGTATAATTCTGTCGATTCTCTGTCCCCTAGTACCGGACACAAAGTAGTCCCTTAACATATTATTTTTTCTTGTCAGTATTTATAATTTTTATAATAATTGTTATACGATTTTTCAGAGGACAGAAGAACGAAATAAAATTGAAACGGAAGAGAAGAAAGAGAACGGAAAATGGGACCAAACAAGTTACAAACTGCGATTACTAAGGTTTTGACTAAATAACTTACTTTGAGAGAAACTTCATCGCGCTACAACATTCCAAGAGATACTCTACATGATAAAACATTAGCATTGAACCGTGGGGAAGACAGTACCGCCACAACTTGCGATTTGGTCTCAAAAGAATCCACGGGCTCTCCTCACGACTCCACCCACGAAACAAGAATCAGCAGTCCTAAGCCATTGACTAGCTTTGATCCAGATATTATTCAAATTGTCCATAAAGTGTCTCCATTACCAGATGCTGAAAAAAAAAGATCAGCTGCTCGGAAAAGAAAAAGTTAAAGGTGTGAAATTTTGACATCATCCCCATATAAAATTGTCGAAGAAAAAGATAATGAAAAGAATGCTAAGGAGGAAAAGAAAACAATGAAAACCAACTTTAAAACTGCAATAGAAGAGGAAGGGGAGCAAAGCAAAGGCGCAAAAGCCAAAGGAAAAATTGTAGAGAAGGGTAAACAAGCCAAAGGAGTTAAAGGCAAAAACAAAGATGAAGGGAAAGATGAGATAAAGAAGCCATTAATTGAATCATCTCACAAAGAAAAAACTACTTGCGTAGTGTGCTTAGAGGACTACGACGAAGACTGGATACAGTGCTCCAGCTGCCATGGGTGGGCTCATGAAGACCTGTGCTGACATTCCAGAATGTTTAGACGCCTATATATGTGATCTTTGTCAGATGTTTTAAAACTGTCCGATGCTAGGGGTTCGAAGTGAAGTATGTCCGGTACTAGGTGCCACTTGCAGAGACTGCGTATATTTTCACCAAAGTTTAATTTATGTTTTTTAATATGTTTATATAAAAGTTGCATTTTTGTTTATTTATTTTGATTTTAAAGTTTGTTGACTTATCTAAGTCGTAAATAAAGATATATTTTCTAAATATTTTTTTTATTTTTCCTAAAAACCTTAAGTGTCCGCCGCTAGGGAACTTCCCCCTAAGTTGCAGCGCACATAATTTCTCCCTCTTTTATCTTAGAATAGATACGTTTACCCAAAACTCGTAAGATTTGTGAAGTGAAATAACATAGAATATTGCCCGCCTTGGTGGCGTAGCTAGCAATAGTTTTGTGTTGAGCTAACCTGCCGAGGATGGGGAGAGCAAGGCTCAAACCTCACTCGGATGAACTGGAGATAGTTTTTCCTAAATGGTTTTCCACTCTTGTCTCCACGCACATCCTGGTTCACTTGCTCTATATTCAACCTTCCCCATTTCTAGCCTATTAGCCTAATTAGTAATTAAGCGTATAATCCGAATGGGTAGTAAAACGTGGTGCTAAGTATTATTATTGACATTAATTATTAAAGAAACACATTACCAATGAGAATAATTGAAATAATACACACTGTTATAGAAACATTGAGAAAAGAGGAGCAGCTATGTCCACCAAGGAGTATCATAACATTCAATATATGTTTTAAAAGAGTTAATTACAACATATGATATAATTGCTGTTAGCTCAGAAACTATTAATCTTATAAAAATTAAAAATATTTCTTAAAAAAGATTTTTATTTTAATAATATTACAACTTAACAATACTAAGTTATTCCGTATCTCAAATAGTTGTGGAGATGTGATCGAAATTGAAAATTCCTGCTATTTAAATAATGAACCCTTAAACTTATTTTTATGAGGAAATGAAATTGCCATTTTGTTTTTAATGTTAAACAATGCATGATTACATGATTTTTTTAAAAGCGTTAGAGGGTAGTTCTGATAAAATAATTTTTTTCTCTTTTTATATTTGAATAAACTACTCTTAATTTTAAGTTTAGATATAAAATTCCAAAAACCTCCAGGATTTTCTAGCCTAATCGGTAAAGTGGCTTCGGATGTAGGCATTGATACAGACACATAGACAGACGGCATTGCTAAGACTACACTTTCGCCTTCAGTAAGTCCATGAAACGTTGACATGTATCAAAATCTCGAGTTCAATTTTCCTTGACGATCATAATACTTCTTTTTCCAAGGGGTAAATAAATAGTAATACAAACTAATAATAATTATATTGCTCGGTGATCGTTTAGAGGGTCATTTCACTCTGTTTCCATTCCATATACACATTGAATTATGAAAAACTACAAATAAAGGTGTATTTTTAGTATTTTTTGAATTGAAATATCATTTGATGAGTAAAGTTTTAACAAGAAATGACACAGTATCTACCTCCAGTGACGTATGCCCCAAGAGAAGAAACAATATAACTAGCGATGAAAGCTTAAAATAACAATTTTCCAGCTTCTTTTGAATAATTTAATAGTTAAAAAACTGATCCGGGATGGATTTTTTTGGTTAATAGTGATTAGAGTGCAAATTACCAATTCTGCTTGACATTCAAAGTTCAAACAACACGTTAAAAAATAAAAACAATTTGAATGATTATATTTTCTATTTATTTTTAATGTGACAACGGAAAATAAGAAACTAAATATTCACGTATAAAAGAAGAGCGTAATTATTTATCCACGTGCATTTATTTAAGAATTTACATGGAATATAGCACTAACGTATTTATTATCTACTAAACTAACTAATATAAAGAGTAGGAAAGAGGGGGTGGTTACAGGAAACGTAAAATCAAAACAAGAAAGCCGTAAGAAAATAATAACGGTTAAGTTAATATGATGAAAATCAACCACCATGTGCATCCAGCCGGTATTCTAACCCTAACTTCCCGTTGAAGGGGCAAAGATCCAGACGAGAATAATGTCTTTGGCTACAACGGCCGTTGATGAGGACCGGTACTTAGGTAAAATACTCATTTCACAAAATATTATGCTTTTCAGACGTACCTTGCATTAATTAGTATATGACACTAAATGTCGCTACTTTTAAAATAAATGGTACGGAGCTCCACACGTAATTTCTCACTCTATTATTTAAAAATGGAGATATTTACTCAAAACTTCTAATATATTATGTAAAACTAAATAATATATACTATCAAACCAAAGCCTAAATTGCATTATATTTATATAAAACATTTTTTTTAGTTCTGGTTTAAAATTTTATTTAAAAAAAATTAATGTCCTTATTTGTATGTTTAAACCGATAAAAAAAGGTCAATGTTGAGTTCACAAGGGTCAACACTTCGTATTATAATTTCAACTTCCGGTTAAAATTTTCAACATTTTATTAGGTGTTGCAAATCTTCATGCCATTGGATTGCTATTAAATTCCTTATTTATAAATGTTGACCAATAAAAAATGTAAATATTGACTATTGAGTCTAAAATAAAGATTATAGGTGATTGTTGTACAAACATTTCTCCTAAGAGGTTTAAGGAAAAATAACATAAACGTTTTGAGAGACTTACTCATATTTAATTACTCTATGGCACTGGAGAATTATTGCGTTAAAACTCAAGTAGTATATCTTTACAACTAAAACTCACAAAATGGTATCAATATATTTGCCAATATCTCAGAAACGGTTGGTTTTATAAAAATATATTCCATATAAAAGTTTTTTATTTTTAATATTACTACAATTTTGAATAGATAAGTTATTTAGTATCGCAAATATTTGCGGAGACGTAAATTTCAGCTTCTGTAAATACCCTAAGAGTCATTTTCACGGGAAAATGAAAATAATCAGTTTACTTACAATCTAAATCAACGCCTAGATACGAATTGTAATCAAAATCGTTTTAGCCGATTTTGAGAAAATAAATTTTTTTGCTTTTCACCCTTTATTACCCTACTCTTAATTTAAAGTTTAAACGGACACACAGACAGACGGCATTGCAAAGGGTTCAAGGGATCATGAGACGTTGACATTCATCAAAATTTAAGGTTAGGT
Source organism: Timema shepardi (assembly GCA_902151425.1). Classification (NCBI taxonomy): domain Eukaryota; kingdom Metazoa; phylum Arthropoda; class Insecta; order Phasmatodea; family Timematidae; genus Timema; species Timema shepardi. Next base: position 81,523 of record CABFVX010000793.1, read on the forward strand.
TTTTTTTACGGTTGCAATACTTTACCTTTAGTGTTCAAAAAGTTAAATATATATATATATATATATATATATATTTGAGTATAGCTTGAAAATTATTCGTTTTATAAAGATATGCTTCGATTAAAATATTAGTATTATAAATAAATCTACATATATGTAATGATAAACAATTTCATTTCTCAAATAGTTTCAGAGATATGATACAAAATGAGAATTTACGCAACAGACCGGAGCTCTTAAAATCATTTTTCCGTAATAATGAGAGTAAGCATTTTGTTTGGAATATTTGTAAATGTTTAGAAATGAAGTTTAATCAAAATCATTAGAGCCGAATTTTAGAAAATCAACTTTCTCTCTTTTTTCCATTTAGTTAACTAACCTTAATTTTAGGGTAGGATATCCAATTCCAAAAAACATTGGGGCAACCCTGTGAAAACCCCAGATACCAAGTATTAGCCCAATCGGTAAAATAGTTTAGGCTCTAGTTGGAGGTAGAGATAGACAGATGGAAATCCAAAAATATTTTTTTCGGATTCGGGTCTCATGAAACGTAGAGATTCATCAAAATCTCGATTTTGATTTTTTGACGATCACAATACTTTCTCTACCTGTAAGATAGAAAGAAAGTAAAAAGAGGTAATATCTTTATAAGAGTCTAGCGTTAACGTTAGTATTGTAGAGGGATACAGATTGAATAGAAGAGGACACGAGTTAAAGTACGTAATTTTACAATTTTTATGGCAAGCAAAATTTTTTTTTTCAAAATTTAAAATAATATTCCATATTAATCTCAACAGTTCTTGAATTTTTGTCACGGGTTTAGTGGAAATTAATGAGAAATTTTTAAAATTAAAAGAGAAAGTTTTAGTCAAATTACTCCATATCAATAATAAATATTTAAAAAATTTGAGATTCGTATGCGTACACAATGAAATTAAAATAAATGTATCTACTGAGCCAATATTTAAAAAAACTATTTTGTCTAAAAAAGTTTTACTCCCCCTTAAGTTGTTTATTTTAATTTTTAATTTCCATGGTCGATGGAAACAAATTGTTTCAGTCCCCGCATTTGTAGGCACATGGCAAACAATCATGTCAGTTTAATCTTGTGTTTTTTAGGTGACATGGAAGTCAGGGGTTTGAATTCATGTTGTATGTATTGAAGGTGCTTTTTCTTAAAAGGTTTCCTTCTCTGCCTCACTTTCAGTCAAATGTGGGTGGACTTAATATATACATTACTGATCCCTATCCTATTAGCATAATTAAAATCTGATAGTTTGGATAGTTAAGCAGTGGCGGCTCGTAGATAAAACTAGTTGGGGTGCTGCACCGGAAAATTTGTAGCCTTTGTTTTAAAATTGTGTAAAAGAAAAAAAAAACACGTATAGAAAAAATATATTCAGGAACTTGATAAAATCATAATATAAAACCAAATATTTGTTACTTACTTTAACTTAAATTGTTACTGTTCAAGCTTGATCTATTCATTTAAAGATGGAATCCATTATTCTTGTTTTAATTTGCACAAAAGTTCAATAATTTTCTCTTTGATCTCTGGACGACAATTGAGGAAATTTTTCTCCATTGAAAGTACTGCAAGCTCATTTAGTCTTTCTGTTAAATAAAATAACTGAAAAAAAAAAGAATCAAATAGAATAACTGGAAGCAGACTAATAATCTAATTTTACACTTTATCACATTCAAGAATATGGTACACGGATTTTAAGCACAACACACGCTGTGTAAAAAAAAAAAAATCCTTCCACCATCACGCCAGAGCCGGCACTGCGAGAGCAACAGTGCTCTCTCTACCTGGCAGTCCCGCCTTCCTCCCAACCCCCATACTATGTGCGCATGCGCACAACAGTAAAACCACACGTCGCGTCACTGGCAATGTGAAGCGCACTATTCCATAAAAATATGTTTGTATCTTTTTTATAAACTGAGGGATGGTTACTGAAGTACTGACATTAAGCTTCAGGAATATATATTGTACTAAAAAAATAAAAAAAAGAATTAAATAAAAAATGGATAATTATATTAAATGTTATCGATAATATCAAGTGGAAATAGAGGTATGCAGTTCCCCAGTGCCTATACACGAGCCGCCACTATAGATAAGATGATTTTATAATAGAAAAATGTAATATTTTAATATTGTAAAAGAGTTAGTAAATTTATACATGTATTTAAAGTTATTATACCATTTCAATAATAATTATCATCTTAAGATAAAATTACATATCAGTAAATCTATAAACACACAAATGTGTTTTAATAAGAAATAAATTTATCAACAAATAATATTCTCTGATCCACCTTTAGCTTGTTTCTGCGAAAATCTTTCCGAATGGAAAAGCCATTATCGTAAAGCACCTTAATTTAGTTACTGTACACCAAGGAATACGAAAAGAGGAGTAATCCTTCCTCACCCCTAAACCCCTTTAGGTTTTTTTAAAATATTCTCTTCCAATATTCTTCATTCCAAAGTAAAATGGCATGGAAGTGAGAGAAAAAAGGGTTGGAGGGAGGTATCTGACGTTGAAACGAATTCTCTGTGATTTGCATACATTGATACGTCCCCTTGCTTTCCTCTGGTTAGGTATTTTCTAAGGATTCGTCCGTTTCTTCTTCTCTCTTCTTAGAGCTATCTTTTCCGTTACGCATTTCCAAAAAAAAAAAACGCTCGACGCAAAAGAGAACTTTATTATTATTACTATTAATATTATTATTTATAAGATATACATACATAAATATCTTTTATAAAAATATTTCATTTTGAAAACATGCCAAGAAAAATGAGTCTGTAAATATAAGCACTTTGAAGTCTTCGGAAACATCCATATTCAGTAATGGAGAGATATGCTAAATAAAATAAGTCTAAAGCAAATGGAAAGATGAGGTAAAATTCATATTAAATTTACTTTAGGAGCTTATGGAAGAGAGAAAGTTTGTCACGCATTTGTGAGGGGTTTATTTTCAATAATGAAATATAGTGGCTCTACTGTCTGATACCTGTGAGTTTTATTCAAAATAGATGTTTATTAAATAACGAGACAAGTGAAACAATAGTTTATTAAACTATGATTTGATATATCTACAATTAATTTACAAGTTTTATTTAGTAGTTTTATAACACTTATTATTAATGACTTAAGAGTCATTTTATTCTATGAATAACACCTATATCAGGTAAGTAATAGAGTTCGAACCAGATGACGTATCATGGTGTGGTTTTCTGTGTTCTACTTTGGAAAAATAAATGAATTGAGAACGATAAAATTATATTAGTACATTTAAATAAATAAATAAAAATAATAATAACTATTTTAAAATTAAAATAAATCATTTATTTGAAATTTTATGATTTGGTCAAGTGAAGAACGCATTAAAACACACCTATATTTGGTTCAAAATTAATTATGTGACTATTATTATTATTATTATTATTTTTTTATTATTATTATAAGCGCCACGTCTTACTACCTGTTCTTATTATACGCAATTACGCTAATGTTGTAATGGTAGGTTGACTGTGACATAAAATGAAGGACCTACAGTTTAACCTTGAGATCCAAACCATGGTGGAGGCCTGGCATTCCCCACATTAACAAGTTTTGATTAATACACGTCTTGTACAAAGGTGAAGGAAGGGTTTGGCAATCAGATAGATCTGTGCCAGGACCGAGGATTGAACCCCGGACCCCCAACACAGAGGTCTGAAACTTCACACCTAGACCACCAGTTCACCTATAACAGATTATTGAAATGCTGATTCTTTGATGAATAAGTTTAAGTGTCTTTATGAGTATTGAAAATATACATGAATGAATGAATGAATGAATGAATCAATGACTGAAGTAATAAAATTATGTTGTATAATGTAATGCAGAGACTCTTTGACAAATAGTACATGATTGGATAAAACAGCCTTTAGATAAGATATTCATAAGTGTAAATAGAAATAAGCTATAACCCGCAACTAGTGAACAAATGCTTCAGTCTCGCACTATTTGTTTATAAAGAGATCGGGGCTCAAATGTCAGTAATGCGTACCGAGATTGAGTAAAAAAGAAAATTGTTTCCCACTATTACTTCACGCAAATACGGGTTGATTTCCTCTAAAATTCAACCTACAGTGCTTATCACTTTCCCATTAGCGTAAAATATGAGGTCAGCCTGGATGGATTGTTAGACACATAACACAGGTAAAATAAAAATTAAAATATTGTTGCATAGTCTTGCCTTAATTTATAGGTCTACTAACTGTTTGATAAAGAAAAGTGACTTGTATCAATTTATATGAGAATATTATGTTTTTAATCCTTTTTCGTGCAGTATCTTTTGCATAAACAGCTGTTTTATGCTGGAATTATGTCTAAGTTGGCTATGACTTTTAACGAGTCCATTAGAACTAGTTACAGAACATATTTCCTACCTCCTCCCAACAAAAATTACACACACACACACACACACACATATATATATATATATATAATGACGTTTCGTTCATTTACATGTTTTATATTGAGAAATAAAATCAGAGTGATTGATAAACTATTTAATAGATGAAGGGGAATAGGTTGGTTTTGGTTGGATCAATCTCATGACAGTTTTTATAGAGGCCGCAAACACCACTGTAATGTCTACGTGGGCCCCTCACTACCTCATTGAAAACCGCCATGGCTGCAAATCTCACGGCCGCAAGTCCTACAGCGCCATCACTATCCATAAAGATCGGATTAAAGCTTTAATGTGAAAAATGTTTATGAGTTTCGAGATATTTATGTGAAGTTTATTCCGAGTTATAAATTGTGGTCCAGATCTAATGGAAAAACGTTCTGGTTTCCGCCGTCTTTGCGTTAGAAACATAAGAATATAAATTATATATAATGCTAAAACTACCACCCACCATTTTTTTTTTCCGAATAACTTTTATACAGACAATACCTTTTAATTTGACAGCTCAAGCATATATTAAATGTAAATCTCGTGAAATACTAGATCTTGAAAAAATTAATATATAGTGTATATTAATATTCTCCAAGAATATTCTGCTAGATACATACAGCTCCCTCGCTATGTTTCTTTAGACTACATAATTTAGTTGGCTTGGATTTTACTGCCACTAAAACTAAGTAGTTTTTTTAAGTTGAGATTTCAAAAATTATTAATTTGTACTTTGAAACATATTGGGAATAAATAAGCAACTAAAGATACGTAGTCTAAATTTAGAGCTAGTTTAGTCTTTTTTTGACGGTAACGGGAATGTCGGGGTTTGAACTCCAGCTAGGTGTACTGAGATTTTATGTTCCAAAATGTTTTCACGCTATCCCTTCATGTAAGTTCGGGTACATATGCTATCAACTCTCCAAACGTTATTTATGCAACAATGGTTGTGAGACATGGTCTCTTGCCTTATATTACGAAGATATAATTAGGATGTTCGAAAACCGGGTGCTTAGGAAGATATTTGTTCCATAAAGGGGTGAAGATAATTAGGAATAGAGTAGGTCTAATTATGATTGTCTACATACCATGTACTCATCATGAGAAATTGACAGTATAATCAAAGCTCGCATATTACGGTGGGCAGGCCATGCAACGCGAAGGTAAGAAGAAGCTATATTTGTGTTCAGGGTACTGACTGAAAAACCCAATGGGAAGAACTAGACTCAGATGAGAGGATAACGTTAGAATAAACCTGAAAGAAATGTGGTGTAATGAGTTGGACTAGATAGAATTAGCTAAATATGGGAATAGGGAGCGTGGTTTTTTTAAGTGAGGGAATTAACTTTCGAATGCCTCATATGCGTATTGCCCGGTTGGGTAGTGAGGCTTGGATTAAATAGTAATAATTAAAATTGGCTAATTATTAAGTCAAATATAAATACAAGAAAATATCCCAAGGTTACACTTTAACTCGTCTGGAAGTACTAGAATAGCTCTACTAATTAAGCCTCGCATATTGGCGAGCCTGTAATTGGTTGACCTACCCGAGAGTGCCAATGAAACAGAACACTTTGCGTGTTGGATTTCTTCAACAAGCGTGTCAAGTAGCAATTAAGCTTTTTTTTTTAAATAAAAAATACCGCGACCATCAAGTGAGAACAAAACGTAAGACTCAATTTTAAATAGAAGGTAAAATCATAAGATACTTACAACCAAATGAATAATGTTTGTAAAAGTCAATTGAAACAAACGGGTTGTAGGATGTTATATTTTTGAGTGATAATTTATTAACATGCAGCAGATTATTGAAGAGGAACTTAAATATCATAGCCTGAAATGAAATACTTAAGAAGCCTTCAGAATTAAAACTTTAAAAACTCATCTAATCCACTTGTAAACAATTAAGAATACCCTCATCCACCAAAGTTCCAGGTCAAGATTAAATGAATTAGATTTTAAACACCATAATTTAGTTTATATTTTATTTAAGAATGCAATTCTTCAAACACTTTGTGATTTTTATTTATTTTTTATTAATAATATATAATTAGTTTAACAATCTCATAGCTACTTAATTTATTTATGTCTTAATGCTAGTCCCAGCTATCCACTTAATTGAACCAATGAGGAAGGGGGAAGAGGCTTTAATCAAGTGAGAGGGAGTGTACTTGTATCCGTGTGCAGTTAGAGAGATACATAATTATTACAAAACCAAATAAAATGTAAAGTGAAACAATAACTAATTTTTATGCAAATATTAAAAGTCTCTTATTTTATGTTTTACTTTCCCCTATCCCAGTTAACCTCTTTCATACACACAGACACACACACTCAAACACACATTTTATACATTCAAAACTGGTTAAAATATATTTTACTTAGAGAATCTCACTCAATTAAAGTTAATTAATGGTCCCTAAATTGTTATGCAATAATAGATAAAGGTATTAAGCTCAAAGCAGCTTATAGATAGACGTAGTAAGCACTATTAAATTTTAATGCACTAAACTAACAACATCTTGTATTAATAAAGGGTACGAAATAGAGTTCAGTACAATTCGGCTAGTCCACATTCTCCTGGTGCTTGAGTAAATATAGCTTGTATATTGGTCCTTTGGACACATCACAATTTGCATAGCAATAAGGTGCAAATGAAAGCCGGGCAAGGACTAAATTATCTTAGTGAAAGCCACGACGTGGAGGGGATGTTGGGTTAAACTGCTATTAAGGGCTTTAATTGATGGTTATACTAGTGACAGAATAGCCTCCATGTCAAGGAGCTCACAAGCAAATAAAAATCTTGGCCTTTTTTAATATTCATCTATAAAGCGACGTATATAAATATCCATAATTTTTTCCCCCTATTAGTAATATATTTTTCTATTATTACTTCCTGTTCCTTCAGAAATTTTTTATTTTCACACAGTTATTTTCCTACGAGATTCCATTCACGTATTTTTCAAATGGGGCATGCAGTATTCAGTAAAAGTTTCAATTTTTTTTACATCGTTCTTTTCAAACGGGGGTGGGAGCTAGGGGGTTGTGGGGTGGGGTGTCTTTTATGTTTCATGTACAGAATAAAACTAATTTAAAATCCTTTCTATTCAACACCATACAAAGTTCATAATATATTTTTTTTGTCCATTTTTAAGCGGAAAAATGATACACGTAGCCAACATAGTTAATCAGAAGTTTAGAAAGGAGTATAAGGGGGGGTGGTAAAGATGTATGAAGAGCTAAATATACATTAAAAATCCACTATGGGATGTATAAATTAATTTGTTCTTTACCATAAAAAAAAGTGCCAAGGGATAATCTATCACGTTCCAAGATTTTAATATAACTAAGGTTGAAACATATCATTTCGTAAGAAAGCGCTGCAGTGCACTGGTTTAGTTAAATTAGGTACTTAGCTCACTTATTATTATTATTATTATTGTTAGCACTGCGTCTTACTATCCATTCGGGTTATACGCACATTAATGACTAATGGTAGGGTGAATGTGAGATGAAATAGAGGACTTACAGTTTAGCGTGGAATCCGAACCACGGTGGAGGCCTGGCATTCCACACATTCACAAGTTGTGATTAATACACGTCTTGTCAAAGGTGAAGGAACACCTAGAATTGTACCCCGCATCCCAGCACCGAAGTTTGACACCTTACCCCTAGACCACCAGGTCACCTTTTATCTCGTTTTATTTACACATATATAAGCTATAAGAAAAATTAATAAAACATATAGTTTCTTCATACCCATCGTCTCTTACTACTCATTTGGGATATCCTTAATTAATTAAATGATTAGGCTAGGTATGAGGTTGGTAAATAAGGGTGTAATGAGGCGGACTGGATATAACTATCTAAATATTGGGATAAGTGGCCTACTTTTGTATGTGCGGCAAATAACTTTCGAGCTACTAATGGCACAAGTTAAGTAATGAGGCTGGTAGATTTTCGAGGGGATATGTGTCAAATTTGCTTGGTTTATGATAAGGAAGCCATTTAGGAAATATATATCCTTGACACACTCAACCAGAACTAGCATCCTAACATCTCCATAACTGGCAAGCCATACTAGACAATTGCTAAATTTAAACCGCTGGTCCATCGATGTGGGTCATTAATTTATCTAGCTCAAGATTTAAAAAAATATGTTTAGTATTATTTAGTTTAAAATATTAAAACTATGAGATTAATGTCTTAATATTTTATTTATATAGTTGAGAATTTTGTTTTTTTGAAATTTAAATTTTATTTTACTACAATAAATTCCTTTGAATATACCTTGGTCAATTTTTAGTTTGATTAAATAATTAAAACACTCAAGAAAATAATTTTATTGCATATTATTTTACTATTAATACCACTACCTTAATACATACTATTTACGTTGAGGGAGAAAAAATATTTAGTTTAATGATCTACATGATTAGTCCAAACATCGTATAGACGGGAGATATGGGATCCACAATGACCGCATCGCACATGTGTCTACATACATGAAGTTGTTTGAGCTAGTATGAAATATTTCAGAGCCCTCCCTAATTCTCATTATTAAACTATATTTCTGTATTCATTCATGCCTGGGCTGGGTGCCGTGTGGTACGAGGAGTCAGTCGATAAAAAATTAGATTACCGATCATGAGAGAGGTCGAAGGTCGAAATTCAACCAGGTGCGGGCGATTTTCAATATATGACTTATCACAGAGGTTTTACACTCCTCTAGCCACGAAGATGTGGGTGCACTTAATATAAAATGCTTTTATGATCCGTACCAATTTAATTACACCATCAATACAATTTGAAGTCGTTTTGATACTACATTTGAATACCCCTTCAGCTTATACGAATATGTACATATTAAGAGTTTAAGTTTTGTGAATGAAGAAGTTTGAATTTTGAGGGAGTCCATTCACATTTGCATGGGGGGAAAAAGGAGGGAAAAACCATTTAGGATTTTTTTTTAAATCCTCTGTACAACCGACTATATATTGTGAGAATGATGCCTTAACCATTAGATGACCGAAATGAATTTGATATTCTGTGTTATATATATATATTAAGAATCAAGCACTTAAATATACGTGTATAAATACTACTATACATATATTTATTTTTTGTGCTTGTTTTTAAAATGTTCATACGTTAATGATTGATCATGTGAAGATATATATTGTGTATTTATTCAATTATATATATATATATTAGATTTTGTCCACAATCTCACTCTCGATAGTGTCAGTTTTTAAAACATGTTCATTACAGTATTAACCTTTATTATACAATAGTTTTTAGTTTCTCGAACAGAGAAGAAATCACCTAACATTTATGGTAGAAATTACCACGAAGATTACTTTGCAGTTGATAAAAGATATTTATTCAGAATCAAAAAATTCACCGTAGTTTAGTAATATTTGTTTTAAAACTAGACACACAGAATTTTTGTGTTTATAATTAAAGGAAATAAATTTAAACCAAGCCTTCTTTTAAACAAAGTCAGTGGTCAGGAGCAAGTATTTAAAGGAAACTATTAAAACTATCATGGCAACAAACCCCATTTGGTCCATGTGAGAAAGATTTGCCATGGATATCAACGTCTACCACCGTCATGACTTGTCTTTGCACTGTGTTGATTTGTCATCACATGACAAAGCTTGATAAGTTATAAACTGGAAAGGGAGGGAGGAATGGAATCTTGGTTATTCTAGGTATACATACTTATTCTTACCGTAGTGCAACCTGACATGAAAACGACTCTATGATAGAGTTTTTCAAACTGATTACCTTTAAGTGGGTCCCATTACTCTACTCAGATTAGATGGATTCTAATTAAGCAAAAAAATTATGGGTTGCTCAAATTAAAATTTAAGAGCTTGGATTGGTAAACTGAATGGATTAAGGAAAAATTATATAGGATCGAGCTTGTGGACATGTAAGTGTGGTTTGGTGTTTCCGACAGGTCTAAAATACATTTATTAATATATTACCAGTTGACTCATTTTTGAAGATAGAATAGCTTGCTTCCCAAATCACAACAGAGGCTTGTTTTGCAAATTAAGTAGGCCTATATAGATATAAATAAAATTGACTAATCCCTGTATATCCTTGATCACGATGAATGTCTGGGAATTATTCAAGACTAATTTAGTTTCTTGATCTGCGAAGATTTCATTTCCGAATATTAGCAATATATCGACAAATAAGCCTAGTTGTCTTTGTACATGTGAATGCGCATGTTTGTTGATAGGGAAAGTTTCACAACGTATGGGCATGTGTAGGATCTTTTCAATCAGGCGTTGACCTTGTCAGCTCTAATGACTCGTAATGGCCGGTAGAGTTTGCCGGAAGTCTCCTGAGAATCCCACGGTGACGCATCCTATGAGCACAGGATTGCTTCTGAGATCTCCCAGGTTTTTATTTAGATTTTTAATAGACGTCTTAACCACTTCGTTACCCGCAAAATCTAGCGCGCTAATCTTTCAGTAGACTAGACTACCTAATACGGTGGGATAAAGGTTTGAATTACAGTAGGGTGTGCCGTGGGTGGTTTTTGAAAAAATGGTTTTCACTACCTCCACGCCAATACCCCAAAACTTCCTATAAATATAACTTTCCTAATCTATAAAACTACTAGCGTAGTTAATACATAATATAATAGCCATAGCGGGTAGTAAGACACGGTGCTAAGAAAATAATCAAGATTTTATACGACATTGTACTCTCATTTCATACTATGATTTAATTTTTCACTAGTTTTGATATGAGACTTTGCTTCGACATGTTGCACATAGCAATTCAGTCGCTATAAAAATGGAAAGATTGTTACATGTCACATCCAATGTTGTCCTCCCTTCTAACAAAGTAACGACTGTACGCGATGAAGCCACTACAAAGTCAACACATATCTCAAATCTGAGCTTAATCAAGAAAAAATTAATCATAAAAGTATTTCCTTTAGCTTCAGGCACATATTAAAAGACACATTTCCTACAGGATCTCTATCATTCTATAATAACTTTATGTATTCGGTAAGTTGTTTTGAACTGTTTTGGTGGCCTCGTGGTCAAACGCGCAACTCATGCAGAAGGCTGGACTGCCAATGACGGGGATATTGAAGTTCGAATATCGGTATACTTTGGGTAATTATTACAATATGGTTTTCTACTCCTTATGAACGCAAATGCGAGTACACATAATATTAGTATAACCTTTCTTATCCTTAAATACCATTGGTGTAAGTAGTACATAAGCGTATAACCCAAACAAGTAGTGAGACGTGTTGCTAAAAAAAATTGTTTTGTGTTTAATAGAGGCTTGTATTTATTCAAAGATTGTAATAGAAATGGCCGGTTCTTTGTTGTCTCTCTCAAATGGGATCTACAGAATATAAATCATTACAAATTGTCGGGTATAAGAAGAACTAAGTCCTTCACGGTCTTGTCTGAGAGAGACCCTTCAATTTATTCGGATTGATTCAGCATGAATTAAAAATATCTTAGATTTAGTCCGGATTGTATACCAACTGTTCCCTTCTGATTATATTTTAAATATCTTCCGACATGCTTTCCCTGTGGGGAATCCAAAGTGCAAGAGAATCTGTCACATGAAACATATATGTTTATTTTAGCCCTACGTCTTACTACCTGTACAGGCTATTTGCTTGTATACTAATATAATGATATAGGGATAAGGAAGGTTGCATTTAGAAGATATGTACAGCCTTTTCTCTGAGGAAAAGTTTAAATCCATTTAGGGAAAACTAAAATCATTACAAACGACTGAAATTTGAACCCCGACATCCCTGCCATAATCAGTTTAGCCTAATATGAGGAAGATGCTTTATATAATTCTGCCACCTAAGAAACTGCGAAAAATGTTAATATGATGAATAGCAATTATCTGATTGAGTATGATGAGTGACACAAAATGTATTTTGCTAAACTAATTATCCAGTGTGAGTCATCCCCCAACAGTACCAGTGCATTGCTATTTAATTGGTAGAAGCTACGTCGTTCATGGTACGTAGGTTTTTAATTCAAATTGTAGCTTTGACTACCTGAAGCCGCATTTTAAAATAATAGCTCACTGTGTTATTCAGGTGTATGGTATATACTTTTCGCCGAGGACATCTCATAATTTCTCCTTGGGGTTCAACAAAATAGAACACCCTGCTTTCAGTACGAGAAATGCTTAATTTTCCAGCAAACTGTGAAGCAACCGCATCGTAAGAATCATCTCAAACTTATATTCAGATCACAATTTGAAGAGGATGTTTAGTGGTGTATCGTATGTATTGTTAATGACGTAATTGACGTTACTTTTTGTAAAATTTATATATTGTCTATTTTCATGAAGGCCAGCTAAATGAATAACACCCTGAATAATCTCAAATAAAATTGTTTGTCTTATTGCTCAAGTTAATATAAATCTCACTGGAACACTGGACGTATCGATTTACTTACGTACATATTAATGGATTTGATGAAACTGCGCATATCAACATTAATTTTTGAATCTAGCACTCAGCAGGATGGGATTTTTGGGGTCCACCCAAATTAATGTGGCCGAACGCCTTCCATCATCGGGATGGCGTCTATGGTATTTAGAATATCCGTGATGTGCTTCAATACATGACTTTGAAAGATCGTTGTATAGTTTTTGCTGTGTGCATGGCGACGCTATTCTAAAGTTCTTATGGGCCATGTATCATATGTTTAGTTACAATCATTGCTTGCAGTTGTGAGCTGATACTTGAATCCGGAATCTCCGAAACTATCACCGAATCTATATCGTCAGGTTTGTGGTAGTCCTCGCTTTTGATAACCCACAGTGTTTATAAAACAGTTGCATTGCCTTTAACGTTACTGCCCATCTACTTGAAGATATAGATAATTTTTAAATAGCCTATAGCGTTGCTAGAGTAAATCAACTCAACATAATGAATATAGCATTCGAATCTATTAAGTATTTCTCTACATATAAGCTAAAGATACGGAAACTAGCCTTTATAAAATTATGTTAATTTTAAACCAAACCTAAACCAACATAATATTTCTCTTTGGATTTAATATTCAAATATATTCTGTTACTACGCTTTGAATTTATCAATCGAGTTTTACAGAAAAAATATTTGTTCTACACTCAATAGGAGAATTCATAGTTGATCACCCGTTTAAGGCAAAATCTTTTGAAAAACATTTATTCTATTTGTTTATTTTGTTTTATTAATAGCCTTAAATCTTCCTTGTAAAAATCTAGTTACTATATAAGAAATTGTATCTGAATAAGTTAATAAATTCCAGATATCTCAGGAAACAAGCTACATACCTATGTTTGGTTTTAAAAGAAATATATATACACTCGTGTATACACACATATATGTGTGTTTACAAATAAGTATGAGTATGGGGTTACTGGTGAGAGATATCCATTTTTACTAATATAGGTGGGCGTTGTCAAATAAATTTGGTGACCATTGCCGAAGAGCAGTGTATAAATTAAGTAAAGGTTTAATAAATCACAAGTAAGTAGAAGGATAGAATAAAAAAAGTACTCCGTACTGAGAATAATAAGTTATGTGTCAAGAGGTGAAAAGCAATTTAAGCTGTTTTTATCTAAGTGTTTGATAGATGAAGGGGATGGCAGGAAGATTAAGGGGGGTAAAAAATATATGAGGAAGGTATTAAGGTGGAAAATGGAAAGAAGGGGGTAGTGACGGTCGGGGTGTTTTGGGGGTAAGTTTCATTACTATCGCTCCACAGAACCACAACAAGAGACGAGGTGGAATTGAAAAAGCAGTGATGAAAAGGAAGGAAGAATGAAAAGCTTTTGTCATCACTTACTATCATTTGTGACGACCAATAGATAATTTTTTCCTGGGACCAGAAGGGGGGAAGAAGAGATTGAACTGGCGGCAGCCCATGAATGTGTCTTCAGAATACAAAAAGAAAAAAAATTGACTACGATAAAATGTTGAAATCTTTGTGGATGTCATTGCCGAAAAAAAATATACAGGAAAAGATAGAGCGATATCATTGTTCGTGGACCTGTGAAATATTGTGGCATTTGAATTATTGTATATGTAGTTTTCAATCTATACTAAAAAGGTTGATAAATATCTTATCATAGATTTTGTCAAGATTATCACCCAGCTACGTCTTGTTTAAATATGTTAATTTCATACATTATCTTCCTATATTCAGTCCTATCCAATGCAGTAAGGTCAGACAGTGACGTTAGCCACGCTTTACCCAATGATAATTTACAACCATTATTTTATAAGACAAAAATAGTTTAAGCAAATGCAATTTTAGATATAAGCAAGACAATCAATTTGTATGTAGCACCCATGAGACTTAAAAATAAAAATAAAATAATGGTTATTACTAATAATATTAAGGTTATCATAGGCTAAATAATATAACTGAATTAAATGTTAATAGGTTCAAATATTATAATACTAAATCCAAAATTATCCCATTTGTTAGACTAATAAACACATATTACATTAACGACTATAATATTATTGTTTATAATTATAGTGTTTAGAAAATATATCAAACATAATACTCGCAATATAATGTAGTGTTTTAACAACATAATATATTATTAGGTCCAACATTATGTAAATTAATGCACAACCCTTAGAAATCCTTTATTATTACCTTCATATTAAGAGTTACGAAAGATTGATTCACACGTACACATAAAATAAAGAGAATAATCTTCCTGACTTGCACAGCATATCAAACACTTAAAGAAATGTCATATTACGTAAGATGTGTTTTCATATAAACTAGAAACCGTTAAATATCAATATATATCTTATTTTTGACTGGATAAACACTTATTTTAAGATAACACATTGAGTGTTTTCAAATAATAGTCTTCCATCGTGGAACAGATCAATTTTAACAAGAACGACTGATATGCGTTTTAATTATCTAGTAATTTTAAAACTCTTCACAACAGTAGACACAACTATTTTCTCTTTTCTCTCTTTAAAGGTGAATGCACATTGTTCACTTGGTTGGTTTTGATATTTGATTGGGTGTCCCAAGCAGGTATCATGCAGATCCAAGAAAAATGAAATATTTCAAGTCACGCCGAGCGAACGGTGCCGATGAGGCTAAAATCTGGTTAATAGGCTAGAGCTTATCCCATGACCGCGTTTCTAATCTTATTTTTAGGGAGTACGTATCGATCTACGATAAAGTTATACTTCTTTGTATCTCATTTTTGGGAACCTTCTAAAATTCATTCTTGTATCTACTGTCGTATAAGCTTCCACTAGTCATTTATAAAAATATGGGTTTACACTTCCTAATACAAGTGCATTTCCTTTTCGCCATTCTGTGTCAAGAGCACGGTAGGTTTAATAAGATTCTAGTAAGAAGGCAACTTAAAAAAAATGAGTTGAGCATATATACAAATTTAATTCATTGTTAGTATTATTTAATAGGTACTGTGTTATATATCCAAAAGAACAGTTACAGATAACATTTTTTTCATATAAATTTATGAAAATAATTTTAGTAACTTTTATAATCGCAAAAAAATTTTTTTTTATTTAAATCGTACTATAGGTATATTATATATCGAAAACTTTCTATATTTACTTTAATTTATTGCTTTTGATTAATAGTATCAAGGCCAATACAAAAATAATAATATTTTAAAAATATTAATTTACTAAATAATACTTTGTATTTGGTAAAACTAATTTCCTAACGCAATACTACTACTAGACCTATATCCCTTCTTTGTAAAATTATTTAAAACAGTTTTTTTAGAAAAAAAAACAACCAGTTAAACAATTTGTGAAATATAATTATTTACATTAATTAATAAAATACAAATAAACGTAACATAATTGTTTTTCTATAATATCACTTCATAGTCATAATATAAAGAGAGCCGGTGAACACACATAATAAATACTTTACTCGGTCATCCCTTGAAATATCGGACACAGGGAAAGAGGAACGTATGCTGAAAACAAAACACACTCCGAAAATAGGACTGTAAAAATAGATAGAGAGAAAAAAGAGCCGCTAATGAATGCTTCGGACGAGAGACGTCCGAAACAAAAGCGTCCCCTGACGTCCGGCGTCCGTCTGCACCCACGGTGACTTAAAAGGAGAGGAGAGGAATTCACCCGGGTACCGGAAATTGGAAAAGTAGCACCGGGCAATTTCCTGTCGCCCAACACATGGAGGTGAAACGGTAAGGAAGAGAAGCAGTTCTAGGAAACAAAAGTTTACGGAGTTTTATAGTCCCCCCCCCTTTTTTTTCGGGATAACATTTTTATACCTTTTTTCTTCTTCCCCTCCACCCCCATGTATCTGACTTTCATAAAAGCAGATTTTTTGGATCACAACCAGATGCCTTTAATGTGCGTGATCTATTTTTGTCCCTCCTTCGTTTAAGGCTAGGCTTAGACGAACGATTTCAAGTTCCACAATGGTTTAAGGAGAAAAGAGAGTTAATTACTCTAAGTATTTTCCATTAATGTTTGAAAGTAGACATATTTATTTGTTAACCAAATATAGGTATTCTTTAAAATATTTTAAAAAAGCTTTAAAGTAATGTTTAAAATTTTAATTTAATAATTCTCACAATATCAGGCACGTGGACAAACGTACCGTCATTTCTGGTTTGCAGGTGATGGAACTTGGAATCCCAGCTTAATGTTTTGAAGAGGTTTTTGGTCATTTCTTTCCCACTACTACTACCCGAAACTAGGGGTATATTTCCTCTTATTTCTATCTAGAACTTGAGCGTAAATATATGGATATCTTGAAGAAGATGTTGACCACATAAAAAGATTAAACTAATCGAGGAAAAGTAAGAATTAGGATTAAAACCTCCTCAGTATATCAATCAGAGATTCTAGCCCCAACCTACACATCACCAGAAGGCCATACTAGACGAAAATCACGTTTAATTCTTGTACCCACTGATTTGGATTACACCAAGCTATTAACAAATTTATTCACTTCAGTGTTCAAATACTTTGAGACGTCCATCTAAAATAAGTTTGGTCCACCAATAACGGGAAGATATAGGATATAATATTGGCCATGTGCTCCGAGGGTGGTTTTGGTTGTTTTGGTGGTTTTTTCATACTCTTCCTCCATGGAAATTCGCGTAAAATTACTCTAAATTCTACCTTCCTATTTTATAACCCATTACTGTAAATTTGCAGTTATACCGAAAGGGTAGTAAGACATGCTGCGAAATAAATAAAAACGTTAATTATCTAATACAAAGAGTTGAAATAAAATGAATTTTTTTAAAATAAGTTAACAGCATTAAAAGAATAATAGAGTGGATTAGTAAACCCGTAAGTAAATTGCACAGTACTTGGTAAAACGCTAAAAAAAAAAAAATTCAACTATAGACTTTGACTAGAATTTTTTTTTTCATTTCTTAAATGAATAAAACACAAAGAGACTTGAAATTTTAGCTTTAAAGAGAAGTTGTGGACATGCTTTTTGGGAGGGAGTGGTATGAAGGCAGTCGGTGCGGGGACATTTTTTTCTGGTAAGGTCTCATGGAGTATCCCCCAACCAAAGATTGTCCCCATATCTTCAGTGGTTACGGAGATGCGCCTGAAGGAGGGGGACGGGGGGATGGTGTGTCCTTTTTGACTTCCGGTTAAAATTATTATAATTTTAATAGCAGTTGCAATTCTTCAGGTCGACATACTTCCATCTATTTATTTTTATTTGTATAATTGAGGTGTTTAACGCACATATTATGAACTTATTGGTTATGTCAGCTGCACATGAGAGGTTCTTTGTGCGAGAGGGAAAGTTTCTATTAATTTTGCCTAAAAGGATATTTCCACATACCTTTCAGGGTTCTTTTACATGCCACAGTTAGGACCGATAGCCTCACTTCCCCTCGTAAGGAAGTTGTTATATGGATTTTAATCACTCAAGAAAAACCCGTTGACCTCAGCTGGGTTTTAACCCACAAACATCGGGTCCTGAAACGATCAATTTACCCAGACTACCAAGTAGGACCACATTTATATTAAAGCCCCCATTTGTCAATTTAAACTCATAAAATAGATTGATACTTTTGATAATGGGTTTGAGAAAAATATACATTTTCGAATTAAAGGGATATAAGTGTAGAACACTCCAATCCAATGCACAAAACCAATATTATAATAACTACTTCTCATCCACGATCATTCCAGTCCATTACCAGTCCAACGTCTAAGACCAGGGCATGATTGGCATAAAACAATTTTTTTTAGGCATGGTATGGGATAAAATAATGCCAACTTTACTTGTAGTCAACCTCTTTTCTTTTCTTTTTTCATCACCACGTATTACTACCCGTCCAGATTATACGCCTATGTACTAATTACAATAATGGGTTAGGAATTACGAAGGTTTAATTTATAGGAAATGCACCCTCATATGCGTGGAAGGAGAGTGGAATACCACTTATAAATACCACCCTCAGTGCACCCACCCTCAGTGAACCTGATTGGGATCGAAACCTGATCTCCCTGTCCTCGGTAATCTAGTACAACACAAGAGTAGCACGTTAGACCACGTGGCCATCTAAGCGGGTTTTTTTAATTTACGCGGAGGAAGTAAATCAAACTATTAGAAACTCATATTTAATTCGAGATGACCTCAACATGACGTTGCTACTTGTATGGCCGTGTGTGTGTGTGTGTGTGTGTGTGTGTGTGTGTGTGTGTGTGTGTGT
>CABFVX010000793.1:108235-161524 GCA_902151425.1 Timema shepardi
ATATATATATATATATATATTAGCATATACATTTATAAAAACATTACTGAGGGCAATAATATTGTCTAAATTCTTTCTTTAATACAAAATTAATTTCTAGTAATTCGGGTATATTTCAAGCGTTCTCTATTTAAAAGAAATTAAACGGTTTGATTATATTATAAACGTTATGACCTGTAATTAATTTGATTTTAAAAAAAATTATTTTCTACAGTTAAGTAGTCTTGTATTATTTGTTTGAAAGTTAATTTATTCATGCTCTTTCAGAATTTTAAATTTTACCAGAACAAATCCCAAAATTTCCTTAAAATGCAACTTAAACTTTAACACCAAATAAAAACTGTTGTCTTAGGGCCCTATATAAATATTTGATTAATTTAGTTCGATGCAGCATATAGTAGCTGGTTCACATAAGGTTGGTAATATCTAACAGTTAATAATTACTTTAAAGTCTTACATTACTTAGCCACCTCGCAAACACGTTTGATTAATTTGACAGGTAATAATAAAATTACATCACTTGTCAAAAAACAAGATATATTTCCATGGCGGATGAGTTCTTAAATTTAAAATTTCATCAAAGTCAAAAGTTACCGTGCATGGACAAAATCAATCTAAAATTATGATTCACTTAGTTTTTCCAGGAGATTTTGCATCCAGGTGTACCCACACTTGTTAAAAGTGCTTAAACTACCTTTGAATTATTTTTAGCACTAATTTTTAAAGAGGTTATTCACCCTCAATTGATAGATAAATTATATTTACTAAATATTCACGATTTAAAACCAGTTCTATAACTTTAATCTAGAGATAATAAACACTTCCATATTTATTGAAACTTCAATTATTATTTAGTATATCTCAATAAACTTCAATACATATAAAGTTAAGAGAGATTCAGTTAAATCTTTCTTAACGTTATACTTGTAACACTTCTTAATAAAAATTGTTATAAACGTACCAAACATTTAAAATTTAATAAATATGTTAGAATTGTTTCATAACCATAACAATGTTCAAGGTCTCGCTCGAACAAGTTTATTTTAGAACAAAATTTGTTGAACAAAAGCGTACGAATAGTTCCCTAAGAAGTTAAAATAAATACCAGAGACCCTCCTCCAAACTCATTAAAGTGCCCTTTTAATAAACGCAATAAAATAACTTAAGAATATTACGTTTTGCTAGCCGTTAGGGCTATCTACGTATTCACAATTATGGGTTAAGGATAAGTAAGTTTAAATTTATAGGAAATGTATCCACATTTTCGTGTAAGGATAGTTAGGCTACTCTTAGGAAAAAACACTGACAAACACCCCGACCAGGATTCGAACCTAGATATAACCTTCACTAGCGATCCACTAATTTTGAGGACTAGCGCCCTAGACACAATAAAAATACGCAATTTTGAAACTTGATACTGCCAGTTTAACACAAATGAAAGTTTGATGTGAACTTTAAAATAAAGCACTCTCCAGTTGACGTCCTCTAACCTCTCATGGAGTCATCGGAGTGAGACGTGGGACAGACCCAGTCTCACACTCTCGTAACACAGTCAATCCTCGCCCTCCCTCACTTCCGGTGCACGGCGAGTTTCCGGATGGTTGGGGAGAGGATTCAACCCCACCCTGCTACCCGTCCCAAGCCCCTCTCTGGGGCAGCTCAAGCATGGAAAGTGTTCATGGTCTGCCGGTGCCAATAATACCCGCCCGCAAGAAGACGTCCCACCACCCCCTTCAAGTGTCGTTGCTAAGATAATGGCGTCGACTCTCTCTCTCTTCTTTTATTTTTAAAGATCATCCAAGAGAGGAAGAATACTTTACTGAGACACTTCAGTAGTTGTTCTAAGGGTTGAAGTAGCGTCAGTCCGGGGAATGAACCACACCACAGGGGTTTTCGTAATTTACGACCGAGAAGTCATCCAGCTAGTGGTAGACTAGCTTCCTCTATCCCTCTGATATTTTTTTAAATGTATTTCAAGCACTCTCTCAGAATATATAGGATAAAAACAGTCACACACAAAACCAGATTAAAAAACTGAGTTCCTGTACACAGTGATCAAGACAAATTGAATCGGTGAGTGGAAAAAGGAGGACATTCCAAAAATATAGTATATTAAACTGAAATAGCTTATACCTAGCCCAACAATATGGCTATCTAATGAATGAAAAAAGTTAGTATTTAGGTCTTGTATCATGCTTAAAATCGCACTTAAAGTTTCGTTGATTGGAAAAAGAATAAAATTCCTGGAATGTTAACCTTTTTCTACTCTACACTGAGCTTGTGAAACTGATATTAATAACATTAGACTTTCCTTTTCACTCTCGTTTCACGTGTGACGCGGTAGAAAGACGCGTTAAAAGCTCGACTAAAATAATTAATTGTGAAATACTACAAACAAGTCCTTTATTTGTTTTTTGCAACACAAAAAATAAAATGCAAGTAAACTATAGTAACAATATATGTTTCCAACACCGTATAAATCCTACGTTTTGCTATTTTAAGAAAAATACTATTTAGGAGGAATACCGCCACCATACAAAATAATCAAGTAGCGGCTCATTATCAAATATTAAAGTTTATGAAAATATGAGTTCAGAGGACTAGAGACTGACCGCATCTGTGGGTCTCCATATTACTGCCAATACTTTGTCAGTCATAGTAAGCAACTGCTGCCAATTAAAAAAATTATATCGATTTAAAAAATAATTATTATTTTAATTTTTGACTCAATATTATTTTTGTGTGTGTATAAGACTGATATTAGTGGCTTATATATCTTCTGTCAAAGTATTGCATGGAAAAAGGATAACATTAGAACAACCTTAATTATTAATGATTAATAAACTAATGAGAATTTCAATTTGATATTTTGGGATTGAATACTTATTGACTAGAAATACAATTGTTTAGTGATAACCCTTTGATAAAACTTATAGTTTTGTCATTAAACTGTTATCTTCGTCTTACCGAGAACTAGAACTAGGTAAACTGGAATGTAATCCTTTTTCCACTCACCGATGCAATTGGTTTGACGCCCCTGGGAGGTAAAAATTTGAATAAAATGTATTCAAGAATAATAGTAAAACCAGACAAGTCTACTCAAAACCACTGAATAATATACCAGGCCTTGGTATAACAGTATTTTTGGTAATTATATACTCCCCACTATTATTATTACTATTATTTAAGCTTTAAAGACTCGTCGTTATTAGAGTGACCATTGGGACCATGAAAAAGAATAAATAATAAATCAAAATTTCAAAATACAAAATATCTAAGGATACTAGATCGGCATGCAGGTGATGGATAAATAATAATCCAACAAATTAATGGGGGTAAAATGTTTAGAGATGAAAGAACGACACTCGCTTGCTTAGCTTATAATTAGCAATGCCTCTCGAGCGAAAAGGTGTAAATAAAGAAAGAACTAATAATCATACTATATAATATACAAACAAAATCTTATCTGTGTTTTTTTTGTCTGTTTGTTGCGTAATATGCCCAAGCCAACTTACTAATTGTGCTAAAAACTCACATGGATATAACTTGGAAGCCCGTTTAAAACATAAACTTTTTCCATTAAAACCCTATAAAATTAATGCGTTTATTTCCCAAACATTATCTTAAACTGCATGAGAAATCGTTGTACTATAGGCCTACTATTAAATTTAGAACTCATTTATTTGTCTTTCTTGATCGCTAAATCATATATAAATAAATAAAAGATTTTACTCATATTGAGTAACACCTTGGGCCACTTAGCTGCCGACGTGGGCTACTTAAAAATCCATAAATCCGATTATTTGAATTATTACTAAAAACACCTAGAACTGTGAAATTGAGAGGGTCTTATAAATTATATATATATTTGTAAGCCTGAAGCATACAACAGCTTGACCACTAATTCGGTTAACACCTAACCAAGAAAAAAATTCTTATACTTGGGATGGATTTACGTGCCTGAGGAAATATTAGGATGTGCATCTCGGATTTGTCATTAACATTACATTATAATGTGAGTTTTATGCCTTCCTTCACATAATGAGATCTGTAGATAAGCCTAAAAGCAGAACACATAGAAAGGGAATAGGGAAGTCTATGA
Source organism: Timema shepardi (assembly GCA_902151425.1). Lineage (NCBI taxonomy): Eukaryota > Metazoa > Arthropoda > Insecta > Phasmatodea > Timematidae > Timema > Timema shepardi. The sequence continues at coordinate 112,338 of CABFVX010000793.1, forward strand.
GTATTATCATGGTGAATGTATGTCGGTGGAAGGGGGGTAGGGGGAGGTGTAGAGTAGAAAAACATTAAGTAACTTGATGATGATGCCTTGGACCATTTGACCACCGAAGTCATAATGACTATGAAATTATAACGATTATATTACATTATTAAAATATAAATTATCTCACCAGAGGAAACTATCCACCGTTGAGGCTGTTAAAGTTGGCAAGAGAAATTGAAGATGCATAAGGGCCAGTTTTATAATAAGATTACACCTACCTAGACCAGAATGCAATAGGACGATTTCTTATGAGAATCTGGCCCATCCCATTCGAGCTTAGGTTGGTTTCGTCTGATGTTTGATCCATAGCCAAAATTAAGGGGCACTAAGTCTGACTGTGAATATTGACCGGGTGTATTTATTTAAAATCAAATGTTTCGAGCTTAAGATGGGGATCCAGGGAACGCAAGAATACATAATATTTGCAGATTTTATAGAGAAAAATTTGTTTGATCAAACTAAATTATATATTACTTATATACAAACAAAATTCGATTTTGTTCACATGAGGACACAACAGATGTTGAATATCTGTCATGGGTGACCTGGAAATTCATGAAAACTGTTTATCTTAATTTAAAAAAAGCTTTTTAGATAGTTCCACCATGCTCATGACAGATATTCAACAAGATATGTTGATATCACTGTGTGAGGTAAATTAAACTATAAGTGTCTACTGGAGCAAAATTTTTATTTATTTTTACCCCAAAAAATATGTTGGTAAAAAAAGGTGCAGAAAAACAACCTTTCCTCGCATTCCCTGCATCCTCAATTTTATGCCTTATTCTTGATTCACAGCTTCGCCGAAAATAGAAAGCAGAATCTTCTTCAGTGGTACAGCAACTGTATGTTGACCCATAGTGCATTGCAACGATAACTTAAAATAGCTGATTATCAACCTATGTTATTTTATAGTGGATAAAGATATATAATTTAGATCCTTCTCCCAATTGAAGTTTTCAAATTATAATGCTGTGTTGTAGCACAACCCAATACATCGAAGATGTCTACTTGCATCTGTCTGTAGAGCGCATGCGTTGTCAAATGATTTGAGATGGTTAGTTCTGAGATTTGATTGGTTATCCTGTGCCGAACATCTCAGGCAGAGCGGACAAAGTAGAGATGAGTTGAACCCTAGCGTAACAGCTCGCGAAAATAAGGCGGGAATCTTGTGATTGGCTTGAGCTCGTCACGTGACTACATTTATTTTCTGTGGTAGTTATTCGACGAACGTGTGGATCCACAATAAGACCACGTTACTACTGGGGAGTGTATCTTTAAACTCAATTAATCGAGAAAATGTAGGCCTTAAATAAGTAATAAGGGAAATCTTAGGGTGTTCACCTTAAGACTATTTTTCTTACATCCACAGTGAGTATGACACAGACATTGAGAATATACCCCATCCACGATAGGAGTGTTGGTGAGGGATTGCTATCAAAAGTTACCAGATATACTATCATCTATACAATTGCTAAGCCTTATGACCTACATGACCTCATTATGATGATTTATGGTCACTTTTGGCTGTCAAAACTTCCACAACAAACAATTTGTTTTTACATCTTCTGCTAGCTGTAAGTTACCACCACTCCTGTGGCGAATGAACTTTACCTATTCGGGTAGCTAAAGAACCAAGAAACATAGAAAGAAACGAAAATTGACATTGGCTTAGCCAACAATCTTTGGGAAACCTATTTTATGATACTGCTCATATTGTGAGAGTGGCGTATTAAGCTACGTGATGGTTGGTGGAAAAGTTGCCAAATTAAGGACAGTGGAAATCTTCAATTTTATATAGTTATTTAAGGAATTTAGTGGACTTACCTATTAATTATATAACTAGCTAGTTATATAAAAATGGAATTTTGTCTCTCTGTTCTATAGAGCACTCATTTTTAACATGTGTAGATCTCTTAACAAATAAACTATGGGAAGAATGACAAATAGAACCAATATTCAATCATATAAATAATATATAGTATGGATGGATGGACGGACGGATGGGTGGATGGATGGATTGAATGGATGGATGGATTGGATTGGATGGATGGATGGATGGATGGATGGATTGAATGGATGGATGGATTGGATGGATGGATGGATAAATGGATTGAATGGTTGGATGGATTAGCTGGATGGATGTATGGATGGTTTGGATGGATTCTAAGCATGGATTGTATGTATTTGTGTATGTATGCATGTATGTATGTATTTATGAATGTGTATGTGTGTGTATATGTATGTATTTATGTTTTTGTGTTTGTGTGTGTGTGTGTAGGCGTTATAACTCTAAACCAAAGATAGCTAGAAAGCTTAAATCATATTAATATATATTAAATACCTTCTGTCTGTTACCCAACCACACCCAAGCTACTGTATACTTGTATGTAGTAGGATAGACATGGAAAATTATGAAATGCCATAAATGTAATGACCCTAACAGATCGTAAATATCTGAATGATCTAAATGGAGGCGTGTGAAACGGGGTGACTTGGACATTTTACAAAAGTTAAGTAAAAAGCTATTTCTCACTGAGGTATATGATTTAAATTTGTCATGTAGGCCTATAAGAGAGTCACCCCAAAAAGCTTATTTTTCTCATTTCCGTCATGCGAATTGTATATATACCGCAAGCAGAGGTATGAAATTTAAAAAATTAGTAACCCTTGTTCACGAATATGTAAATATAGAATTAGACCAATATATTTATTAATAACGATCATTAATTTAAAAGGGTTTCTTTTGGGCTACTCGGGCTGTCCAGCTAGTTATGAATAAAATGTATATATCAAATGTCGGTGACCTGGCAGCCTAGGGGTAAGGTGTCAGACTTCTGTGCTGGCGGCCGGGGCTCAATCCTCGGTCGCGGCAAAGATTTATCTGATTACCAAACCCTTCCTTCACCTCTGACAAGACATCTTGTGAATGTGGGGAATGCCAGGCCTCCACCGTAGTTCGGATTCCACGTTAAACTGTAGGTCCTCCATTTCGTCTCACAATCATCCTACCATTGCACATTAGCGTAAGTGCGTATAACCCAAACGTTTAGTAAAACGTAATAATAATAATAATAATATATATCAAATGTTATTTCGCCCCTTATTACAAAGAGGGCAATAAACTTTGGTTGTGGCTAGAGCCACCTACTGGATACATATTTTAATTAAATGATGTGGTTGAGAAACAACATTTGTACTATAGAATCTAAACTGAGTCTCTTGGCATAACTTTCCAATGCTCTTACCAATGAGTTATCCAAGAATTGTTCCATGCTTAGAGTAGTTTTTCATTTACGGATTTAGGAGTATTTTTTTGTTTTGTTTTTTGTGGACATGTGAATTCATCGTATCATTGAACTATAGGTGAATTAGGTCTGTTTTTATGTCACTCATCATTAAAAATGTTTATTGTTCACGGTTTTCGAGATATTAACCTTAATATTCTTCTATTCGCCTAGTTACATAGCTTTATTAATTTTTAGCATTACTAAAATAATTAAGTTTAAGAGTTAGATAGAAAACTCAAGAATAGCAACAACACAATATATAGATTTTAAATTTGAAGAATTAGACAGTTTTAAAATTGATACATTAATTAAGTGACTTTAATATTCAAAAGTTTGATAAATTTAATTTTAATGAGCAACAAAATGTCATGTATTAAAATTTTCAATAAATTGATATAACATCATAAACTGGATTAAAACATGGATTGACGACAAGTCACTATTATTATTATTAGCACCACGTCTTACAACCCGTTCGGGTTATACGCACCTACGCTAATGTGTAATGTAGGGTGAATGTGATATAGAATGGAGGACCTACAGTTTAACGTGGAATCCAAACCATGGTGGAGCCCTGCCTGGCATTCCCCACATTCATAAGTTGTGATTAATACATGTCTTGTCAGAGGTGAAGGAAGGGTTTGGTAATCAGATAAATCTGTGCCGGGACCGAGGATTAAACCCCGGACTCCAGCACAGAGGTCCAACACCTTACCCTTAGACCACAAGGTCACCCGATGTTTTAATTCTGTTGATGATGCTATATAATTTATTGAACATTTTTATACATGACATTGGGTTGCTTATTAAAATAAAATTTATCTATCTTTTGAAAACTAAAGTCACCTAATTCATCTATCAATTTTAAAACGGTCTAATACTTTAAATTGAAAATCTATATATTTTGTTGTAGCTATTCCTGAGTTTTCTATCTAAGTCTTAACTTTAAGTATTACCACTCCTTACTTTATACTACTTTAGAATGTTTTCTAAAATGTATTATAATAAAATAGCTATGACATGTTTTAATATCTTTAATACACGTTAGTCAAAAAAAAATTACAAATAAAATATTATACGGTGCTATGTTGGAAATTGTCTACTAAAGCAAATCTGTGAATTATGAAATAAAAAATTATAAACCAACATTTAAACCAAATTACCAGCCCTATTTTATTGATAAATAATACCACGTGCTATATAACCTAAATTGGTGGAGAAGGGAGAAGTTTAATATGCGAAACTGATCCATTACTTGTTTTACAGATAGGTGTCATCTTGTATTTATATTAGCGCCTCAAGTGCGGCGCTACACTAAGTACATGATGACACCTACCTAAACCAGAATGGAATGGGACAGTTTCCTATGCGAGAACAGCCCATTCCTTTCGAGTTTAGGTGGGTGTCGTCTTGTATTTATTGTAGCGCCGCACTTGAGGCGTACTAAATTTGACTATGAAACTGGCCCTTTGTCCAAATTACCAACAAAAGGCTATATAAAAAAAGATGGCCACCACAAAAGCAAACGAAACAATAACATAACAAAGTTAATGAATGCAAAGATTATCTTGACGCATATTGCAAGAGGAAACAAAAAATAGAAAGGAAGTTGTGGACAGTAAAATGGAACAGGTTATGAGAAATGAGAGTGCGAGTTGCTAGACCCTATTATTGGAGACGTAGGTAAATTAGTGTGCCTGACAGGGAAATGGGGACTGTCATGTCATTGTCCATGTAATGAGGCCTTGGTAGTCACGTGATCCAGCCGATAAATCTTGTGTCGAAACCAGCCCTTAAACTTTGTGCAAGAAATTCACAAGGTTTGATGTAGCATGCAGAAATATTTGTTTCACTATTATATTTACACCGCGCCTTATTAGCCTTTCTGTTTACACGTATATGTATTTTATTAATTACGCTAACGTGTTAGTGATGGGTAAGGTTTTTATTGAGAGGGAGTGTACCTCAATTTACATGGAGGTAAAGTGGAAAACACTTTAGATAAAACCAGTCTCGGTACACCTGAACGAGATTCAAACCACGATGTCCTCGTCATCGGCAATTCAATCTTTATGAAAGTGACGCCTTAAACCATTCGACCACCGCAAGGCGTATTTTAATTATTTTTAATGTGAGTAATTAGTGAATATGAGCTAAACAAAAGCTCGTAAATCACATTAAAATTTTATTTGCATATATGTTTCTTTTTTTAGCACGTCTTTCTACCCATTCGGACTACATGCATTTTAATCATGCGAGTAGGAATGACGCAATATTTTATGTAATTTATTATAAATAAGTCAAAATTTAACAGGATTGAGTGGATGTATGGTTTAAAGCTTTACTCTCGTGCAAGACTAGCCGGCTGACGAGGGAGATATCGTAGGTTTAGTCCCAGTTGAGTCTATTGAGGGTTGATTCTGCTAAATGGTTTCCCACTATCCTTTCAAGCAAATGCATGTAGATTACCTCTAAAACACCTCCTTCCTCATCCTTTTATAGTAAATATAAATGAGTATAACCTGAACAGGTGATAAAAGGCAGTGATAAAAAATTAAAATTTACCAAAATATACCCGCATTTGTGTGGAAGAGGAGTGTTAAACTAACTAAAAAAACACCCTGAGTACGCATGGGCTGGATTAGGTAGAATTTTCAAGGAAAGCTAATAAACAACTGTCTCCGCATTTGTGTGGAAGAGGAGTGTTAAACTAACTAAAAAAACACCCTGAGCACGCATGGGCTGGATTAGGTAGAATTTTCAAAGAAAGCTAATACACAACTGTCTATAATATAACTTTAGTATAGGGGGACCTGGCGGTCTAGAGGTAAGGTGTCAGACTTCTGTGCTGGCGGCCGGGCGGCACAGATTTATCTGATTACCAAACCTTTCCTTCACCTCTGACAAGACATCTTGTGAATGTGGGGAATGCCAGGCCTCCACAGTGGTTCGGATTCCACGTTAAACTGTAGGTCCCTCAGTTCATCTCACAATCACCCTAACATTACACATTAGCTTAAGTGCGTATAACCCGAACGGGTAGTAAGACGCGGTGATAATAATAATAATAACTTTAGTATAATTTGTTTGATAAAAGTAAAAAAATGGTGTTTGTCAGCAATAAAGCCATACCGACCGAGCGTGCGCCGTCCGTGTTGAAACTAGCGCTAGGTATTTGATAATGCTTGTGTGAATTACCACTAAGTTATGATTTGATAGCAGCCAAAATTTTGTAATTTTTTAAATTGTTATATTCTATACAAAGTTTATTTGTTACTAATCTAAGCGGTACATATTGGTAGATTAACCTAGATTAAATGCGCCCACATTCGAAAGGAAAAAATATGGAAAAGTTAAAGTTATAAATCATACAAGGAAAATAACCCTTGATGGACATGGTCAAGATTTGAACCTTGACCTCCCGGTCACCAACAGTCCACTCTATAAGAAACCTGATCTCTTATACCACGTGAACCCCGATACGGATACTCTATAAACGGGTAATACTTTCACTTCCTTTGCTAATATAAAGGAGATAAATCAAATGTATGCTACACATTTTTTATTAATACTAAATACATTTGATAAATGGAACTCAATTGTTAATATATTACAAATAAATAACCATTTTCAATCAAAGACGTATTTTGTAACGATACGTTTTAAACCAGGATTTTTGTCAACTTATTTCCGTGAGAAGGAATGATTTGGGTAGTTAGTTAGAAATAAATACATTAATTTTACTTTGAGTGTTGTTAATAAACAACATTGTGAACGAACTACCCACCAAAATACTTGACCGAGATTCGATCCAGTGAATTCTGGATATCCTGTGAAGTGATGTTTGTGTGTGATGATTGATAAAATATTGTTGTGAAAATAATAATGCTATTTATTTAATATACGCTATACAATATACACGTCATTTACATTGAAAGGTAAGCAATCTTATCGTGACGGATAACACTATGGCACTATTTTCTATGTGATACCATAGAGGAACCCGTTAAGGTAAGCTTGCTAACTTTCAGGGTAAATGAAATGTACATTCAATACATCTTTGGAAATAGCAAGCTTACCTTGAAAGGTTACACTATGTTACAGATTTTAAAATGAGGTCATGGTGTGGTCCATCAAGGTAAGAATTCAACCTTCCTTGGTATTTGAAGTGTACTTAATATGATTCCCATTTACTTAATAATAATAATAATAATAATAGATAGTAAGAAATTTCTCATTATAGTTTCATTTATTTCGATTTTGAAATTTCTAAAATTAGACCGTTTTTGGGAAAGATGAAGAAAAGCAATTGGGAAGTTACAGAAGTAAATAACTAAGTTTGTTGGGCGTCCTCACGTGACAAACCAACTATAAAGTTATACATTTAAGATGGGGACATAAAGAACGCTAGTTAGATCAGCGTTTTAGCAATTTTTATAGAAAAGCTTTTTTCTGACAAAATAAATAGAAATAGAAAGATAAAGTTTAATTGTATTCATAGTTGTTGAATATCTGTAATGAGCGTAGCGGCATTAGATGACACACTTTTTAAATGAGGAGAAAAAGTTCTCACTAAATTATAGGACACTCAACAAATATTCAAGAAATGTTGAGGTCACCGCACGAAAAAAAATAAAAATAAACTCGATGTTTCGATTGAGAAATATTTTTTTATTTTGACTAAAAAAGTGTTTCTCTATATAAAAAAACTCTGCAAAAACACTTACCTTAATTCGTGTTTTCTACATCTCCACCTTAAGCTAGGACGTACATAACCAAAGAAAATATTTTGGAGCATATTTAATAGGATAGTAATTAGTTGTTGGCCCATTTTGAAGTAGGACATTTAAATTAAATTACTGAAATAATAGGGATATAACATTTATATCTGGTTATTTGGCATGTATAATTTTATAATAAAATTTACATTTGATGGAGTGTTAACAATAGGTAACACAATCTGCGAGATGTTAAATAATTGAATATGTGATGACATATTTGCTAGGCATAACATTATTAATAAAAAGAATTACAATTATTTAAGGCTATATTTGTATTATAATAAGTATAAAGCGTGAACTAAATATATATTTGTTATTGACTTATCTAGTATATATTATAATTCCACCAAATTAAAATAAACTATCGCATTGTTCACAATATTGTATGCAATTGCGTATGCCTTGTGAACAGTTTTGAGGTAAACATTATATTCAACTATTTATGTGACCAAGATATTGTAAAATTTCTCCCACCACTATCTGTACAATAAGTTAAGTCGTTTGTACATAGCTCAAGACTAATCATGGAGCCGAAAACAAGGTATTCTTTTAGTGTGTAAACAGTTTAAGTGAAAGTAATTCGGGGTAACAATAAATTTATTTTTATGAGATATTTTTCCCACTCACGTCTGAACCAAAAACATATTTACCAAGTGAAAAGATTTATTCGGATATCCGGTGGCAAAAAAGGTTTATATTCCCATATCTAGCTAAACTACTTTTGGATTGAATATTTTCATCGCGGTTTTTGTGGCTCTAAAACTATAAACCTTGACTCCTAGTTTATATTTGGAATTAATCGTTTTATCCATCACCTTCCTGTTCGGTCGACGAAGAACATGATATCAATTTTAACCCTCTCGTTGTCTGAGAAGCCTTGGCATACCAATCCAACCCCTCCCCCCTCCCAACAAGGATTACGGCAAGGGGAAGGGAGGAGTTAGGAAAATTGGATATAGGCCCTATCAATTCCTCATCCCCAGTAATTTCCCTCCTCCCACCTCTAGGATCCTTTAACATCTCTTCCCCCCTACTTCCCACCTTTACCCCTAAGCCCACGTGGATTAATTACGTCATCAAGGCCGATCACTCGACGCGACGCCAGCACCACGACGCCCAGAGACACGAGGGAGGTGACAGATAGAGTCGCTCATAGGCAATGATCGCAGGGGAATACTTTGCCACACGAGAGAGTTGGCTGGGGTGAGGTAGTGAAGAAGACCTTATGTTCCAATAGCACCGTGACCTCATACTTAGCTGCTCTGTGGAGGAGTCAAGTCTTCATCGCTTATGAGTGGAGATACCAAATGGACTATATTATAAGAAATATTAGTTCTGTGAACAGTATACCTGACTCCATGTTCTTTTCGTTACTACAGTCTTAAGTTTTCTCTTTAGATTTAAAGTGGAAATGTCTCCTACAATAATTATTATCCTTTGATGTAAAATATATATTTTTTCTTGCTGATTGATTAAAAAACAAGTTATTATATTAATTAGTACATTATATTTAAATATAATAACTGTTTTTAACATAGTTTAATACGTTTTTATTTCAATATGTTCTACAATTAAAATAAACATGACCTAGGTACGTAATCGACTGTTTGGAATTCTAAACTCAACTCATTTGAGATGAGCTTGTAGCCTAAAATGCTTTTGAAAGTCCATCATATTAAAATGTATAGCCAAATGGAAAATATAAGTACACACTTTATTCAGTTTATTGTCAAAGAATGTCTCTGACAAATTTCGTTAAATGTAGTTGTTCAACGCATTTAACTATTATTGCATAGCAAAGAACCGTTCATATAGACCTATGAAATGAAAATAGTTCAGTTTAAGCAAAACATTGATTCTCTATGTAATTAAATTCTTTTTCTATACAATCCAAAACTGTGTCCTATTTGTCTTTAGTTATATACCTTGGATTTAACTTTACAATAGGTAAGTACAAAGCATACTTTACTCTGATGTGATACTGCCTTTAAACAGTATTTTACCGTATCCTGTTATGGTCTTCAGATACCAATTCGATGGTTATTGTACCTAAATGTATTAATAATTAGTATTTACATGTTTATATCTTGATTTTTATGATAACACATATTTTGATAGAAATGCTCTCTTTCTCTTACCCCATCACCAAAATTGACGAGTAATTTTGAGAAAGTCTTAAAAATAAGAAGAAAACTTTAAAATGTTATGAATCATTTATGAAATGTCTCACTAAATTTGATATTTTTAGACATAATATTTTAAAGAACGGCTATTAAAATATTTTTAATACAGATTAGTTTTTACATGACATTAATAACGTAAAATGGATAAATTCAAACACGTTATCATAAAATAATGTGCTTTTTTCCCCTTCAAAGCCTTTATTATTTGCCTAGAGGCACTTAAAGTATAATACATAAATATTAATTTAGTGTTATAACAGAAAAAAGACCTTATTTTATTCACCATTACTTTATAGTGCATGTTTAGAGCTTCACTTAAATTTAATTTCTTATTTCAAATGACCTTCGCAGAACTTTACAAATAATAACTTAGGAATGAAAATTAAAAAATAAATTTAAAATACATTTAATTAGAGTCAAATTAAAATATAAAATGGCAGCGTGAGGTTGGGGAACATTTTTAAAATATTAGTTGATCTTACTACCTGTTCAGGCTATACGCATCTATGATAATTATTCTAACGCGGTAGGGATGAGGAAAGAAATATCCTAGAATTAATCTACCTGCATTTGCGTCGTAGAAGAGTGGAAAGATTCTTAGGTAAAAAAACAATCTCGGTAGACTCGACCAAGATTCAAACCCAATCATCATCATCATCAGGCCAGTTTAATACAAGAGTGTTGCCTTATAATATTAGTCCACTGAAGAGGGTGAGAGAAATAATTGTTAATAAATTAAGTCGGCAATAATATGAATATGTGTAAACAAAAATACTCTCACACGCAGTTGACTTATTTACTGTGTCCACCAACGTCTCATTACCCGTCCGGTTATACATATATTTTCATTAATATGATAATGATGAGAAAGGTAAATTCTAAAATAAATTCATCCACATTTGCGTTGAAGGGAGTGTAGAAAACCATTTAGGAAAGACAACCTTAGTGAACCCAGCCGGGAAAATAACACTGACTCAATATCAGAAAGCCAGACTAACTTAACGCCTTAAACCACTTGCACATTGATGCGTGTCACTAAAACCTGCTACGTTGATTTGGCGCTTTTGTCCCTTGTATTAGAATGCATTTAAACACATTATATTAATAATTGAATAGTGTTAAATGTTTAGATAAACTATTCATGTTTATAACTATTTCACTCCAAACAATTATTTACACTATTAATTTACTATTATTAGTTTGAATAGTTACTTAAATATTCTAGTAAAAATAATAGTTATTAAAATTTGCTTATATATATATATATACATATATATATAAATCTTTATTATATATATAAATCTTTATTGTATAGATATATATCTTTATTATATATATAAATCTTTATTTTATGAATATATTTTATTGCTGATAATGGTATTGTATATACAGGCTATGTCAATCTTTGCATTAAACTTGATATAGGGACTAATTATTATCACTTATTCAAATATTAAAAAGATTGGAACTATGCCAGACAGATATATTATATTATTTTGTGATTTTGTGTTGACTTTAGCAGCATTGCATCCATAGAATTAACTACTACGCTAGAATTATTACCTTTCTGTTAAGATTTAGCAACATAAGTTAGTGAGACCCGCATAATATTTAGTCATAAAACACGTAACGATATCAAGTAATAAAATATACAGCAAATATAACCAGCACGTTATGCAATCCGCAACAACCTTCCTATAGTGACGTAGCAATGTGTACACGAATCAAGGGGCCTTAGAGGCGTTATTTAAGTACCTACCATACATGTTTGTCCTTTTAGTTGTAAGAGAAATGATTATGCATGCGTAAAAACAATATTATTTTTAACAACATTGCTATAGGAAGAGAGATAGAGAGAATAGCTACTAGATTATTTTACTCTAACTTTTTCATTTGTTAGTTAATCTGATCTACTGATACCCATTTGTAAAGTAATTTTTCAATATCTATAAAATAGATATAATTATATAGTTTAGTTTATTAATTTTTAGTAGAATATTTTTTTTTAAGTTTCTTCTATTGCATGCATATACACACATTTATATGATTATTTTTTGTTGTCACGGTGACACACTACCCATTTGGATTATGCGTATATTTGCTAATTAAACTACAAATTCGTTCGTAGGAACAATGTAAAATAATTTCACCATAACCACTAACGAAAAAACAACAACTTCGATTCTAGCCTCGGTTTCACCGTCATCTTCAATCCAGTCTATTGCGTGAGTGACGCCTTAGAGTTTTCGACCTCTGAGGTGGATATGACCATATGTATATTTATTTTAAAACCGACGAGAAATAAGTAGCACTAAGGCCTTCTTTGTTAGGGCGTCACACGAGCAATCTTCAGCGAGATTGATGCTCTTCCCACCTGCAAGCTATCTGTCTTCAAGCCCCGCAAGGTTGGCAGGCTTGATAGCGTGTTTCACCCTCCTCCCTCACGACACCCCCTCACCCTCTCCAGCTACAAAGGTTAGATATTGCGATTAATTTCACACACACACACACACACACACACGCGCGTGCATGGTTCTTTGTGAAGGTGTTGTAAGACTAGAAGAGGTTAAGTATGACGAACGACGGAAAGTTTTGATACCATCAAAGTAACAATATCTCTGATCTGATGAACTTAGAAGGTTGGTTTCCTCCTATACCCCCCCCCCCTCACCCTTTCCTTACACATCAATCTAAAAGCCGACTGGTATAATTTTTCCCTTTTTTTGGTCACTTTCAATTAACATAACGTAGTTTGTGTTTTATTTGCTAACATTAATTATAAATGGGGGTTAGCAGCTGATTTTATTGTTTAATCTAAATTAACAGGATGCGTACGATACATTTTAACTAACTATAATATTGTTATATAATAAACTAGATTGTAGGTCAGAAATTATCCCTNACATTAATATGGTAGGAAATAGGAAGATAAGGTTTTGAAAAAACGTACCCACATTTGCGTGGAATAACAGAATACTATTAAAGGACTAAAGAAAACCAACTCTTATCTTTCTTCCTATCGCTTTCTCCCCACGCAGATATGGGTACACTTTGTTTAAGTTAATCCTTCCTCCTTCTTACCTCATTAATGTAAACTGATTTTATTCGGTAGAAAAATCACCTTTGTAAACTTTCTTCACTGTACAAATCACAATGTTTGTAGTAAAGTCTAGAGAGTTCTGTTTATCTTCACAAACCATACACTCTGTGTATTTTTTAAAATGTTATTTCCAATTTTAAATAAATGTGTTATAAATCCTTATAAATAATTCTTAAAACATTTCTCTAAATTAATTAAGTATGTGTAACCTGGTAATCTAGGGGTAATGTGTCAGACTTCTGTGCTGGGGGTCCGGGATTCAATCCTCGGTCCCAGCACAGATTTATCTGATTGCCAAATCCTTCCTTCACCTCTGACAAGACGTGTATTAATCACAAATTGTGAATGTGTGGAATTCCAGGCCTCCACCATGGTTCGGATCTCACGTTAAACTGTAGGTCCTCCATTTTCATCTCACAATCACCCTACCATTATACATTAACTTAAGTGCGTACAAACCGAATGGGTAGTAAGACGCGGTGCTTATAATAATAATGATAATTAAGTGTGCATTTGTTTCAATTATTAATACGTTTATCTTATTTAATAATATAGAACAACATTATCAGAAGAAGTGTTAGGTATATCAGTTGTCGAAAGATCTACGGTGTCATACTCACAGTTTACTGTATTGTCATTTATGAGCTGATCGGGGTTCAAATACTTGATGGTTATGTAACAAAGTTCTAGCAACGTGTTTCAATGAAGCTAGTTAGAATAAATTTTTTAAAAAAACGTTCAAAATAAATGTAGAAATGATTCAATTTATAGATTAGATATAGCTACCTGCTTTGGTGGCCACATGGTCTAGGGCGTTACTCTCGCAGTAGACTAGACAGCCGATGACAGGGAGATTGGAGTTAGAATCACGTTTGTACGTACATAGGGTGTTTTTTCCTAAGTGTTTTACTGTTCTCCCTCCATACAATTAAGGGTACACTTCCTCTAAATTTAGCCTTTCTCTTCCCTAGCACATAAGCGTATATTTAATATGTGATGAGGGGAGGCCCTAAAAATAGCAGGTCTATATTTTTGCGCCGTGACTTACAGCCCATATGAACTAGCCGCATATAATTACAATGATTGGAAGATAAAACGTGGAGGAAATAAACACACATTTCTTTAGAAGAGAGTGGATTTTTTTTTGTACACACATACTAAGTTGGGAATATAATATAGAATGGATATAGTTAAAGTATTTTGATGTTAATATAAATATATGTAAATAGATAAGAGACTCAACAAAATCTGAATTCAAAGCTAGAATTATTCTGACACTTCAACAATTTAATTAAAACAAAAAGTGGGTTCTCTCCTTTTCTTAACCATTTTGTCATTTTGGTTGTCTAGGTCGGTGGGGTGATCCATCAGACGTGCTAGAGAGGCGGTAAATACCGGCAACAAAAGTAACAAATAAAAACTTGAAAGAAAAAGCTTGAAAAAAAAAATAAACGCATAGAAAAGAAGATGGAAAATGAAAGAAGCAAGAATACTTTTTTTTTCAGGAGAAGACTTAAAGAATAGAGACAGGAAAAGTTTTCTCAGTAGGGATAGGGAAGAAAGTAGTTTTCAGGCTTTTTTTTATTCGCGCATATATTGAAAGGGGGGAAGTCAAACTTTCTCCTACCGGTGATTCTTTGGGTGGCGCAAGGGAACCAAAAAGTGGCGCTATGTAGTGAATTTACCTCCACAAATGTTACACTTCCCAGCCAATGGGTCTCCCAATATGGAAAAGTTTTGAAAGTAGGCATTGAGGAAATAAAAACTTATGATTTTTATTTGACTCACAAAATACGGATGACTTTTTTTATGTTTATTCAAAATCTTAAATTATTGTATTGTAACTCATTATTATTGATTGAAAAATGTTGTGTAAATAATATCAAATTCAAGCTTAAAATGATTATTCTATCTATTTTTTAAACTGTACATTTATTTACATTTTTTAAAACATAATGATGCACTGGACTTAAAGCATTGCATGCTAATTTTCTTATTATTGAACTATTCAAGATCTTCCTCATCTAGAGTAAATAATAAGACAACAATTTCAAATATAATATACTATGGATGTGTGAGATAATCAGCTACTCAGAGCTTTCAGGATCTATTAAGAACATGTTAGATCGTCAGCTACTCAGTGCTATCAGAATCTATTGTGAATATGTCAGATTGACAGCTACTTAGAGCTTTCAGAATCTTTTATGAATGTTAGATTTCCAGCTACTCAGAGCTATAAATATATATTATAAACATGCTATTTCGTCAGCTATTCAGCGTTATCAGGATTTATTAAGGACTTGTTTATTTAAACATCCAATAATAATTAACGGTGCAATATCTATGTAGGCTTTATACAAAAGTGTTCTGCCACAAAATTAGACACAACCATAGATATTACTATTCTTACTAATTTAATGTGCCTTATTTATTTCAATTAAGTAAACGCCAATAAATATAGACATTTAATCTTGCTTACCTATATAGGTTTTGAATAATAAACTAAGCACAGAAATACCCGCTTATAAAATATATGATAAGTCTTTCCCTCGTTATTTCGAGTTAATACCTATTTCAAAGCAGCACAGAGGACTCAAATAAAGTTTTACTTTAATTAATCGTATTGAAGTGAAAAGTTTTTACAACTAATTATGTAGAATTATTTATTTGAGCTGTGTGAAATATATTTTATCTTTAATTCTATTGCTTTTAAGTTCCCCTTTTAAACACGAATCTTAAAATATTCGAGTAATGTAAAATATATTAATGGATACTTTGATCTAAAGTATTTATAAGCGCACTCGAGGGTTGTAAAATATATTAATGGATATTTTGATCCAAAGTATTTTTAAGCTCACACTAGAACAAATTATTTCTAACATAACAATATTTTTAAATCGTTACCACTAAAAATAATAAAATAATTAACGAAGAGTTTGCAAATTGAAGATTTGTTTGATGTGATTTATCATCCATACGGAGCAGAGAACGTACTCAGATCTTCAGCTGGCTAGTGCCACCTATCCAATCCATCTGGGAGAAAGCATATGTACTAGAAGGGGTGTCATGAATAGGTAAGATGGTTTCCTGTTGTTTCCCACCATGAATGTATATGAGTAAGAGGGAAAGTGAATATTTATTTAAACTAATTGGTATCACATGTACTTTGCCAGGATCATTTACATGCCACAGTAGACATGGGACCGATGACTTTACTTAGCTTACAAAAGAATTTGTGCTACGGACTCGGTAAAAATTCTATGGTCTCCGGCCAGGTTTGAGAGCGTAAACATTGTGTTGTAAGGCAATCATTTTGCCCCAATACCAGAAAGGTCAACCAAATTGATGGAGGATGAAGAACTGTCTCATCCCATTTAAGACATTTAATAAGTTATTAATTAAATTTAATTATTAGAAAAAGGTTTTTAGATTTATAATGGATTCAATCGATGGACAAGTGAAGAAACAAATTGAGAAGATTTTTATTAATCACTGATCATGTGTTATGTCTTTCAATATATCCAATGATCTTAAATACATACAAATTAAGCTAATGAATTGCTTTTTAAATTCTTGGTCAATATTTTATATAAAAAAATGAAAATATGCTTGATAAATCAATTAAATTTATTTTTAAGTTAAAATTAAATTTTATTTTAACAATCAAAAGCTACATTTTAATCGAGAAAAAACATTTTCCTTTTTCACAGTGATTGATTTTTTTGTGTAACTGTTCGTATCTTAACTGAAAAATCTCTACAAGAAGCTGTGGTCCATTCCAAAAGGTGCAATACAGTTTCACCTCACGAACTTTTAGATAACAATTTCAAGACGAAGACAAAAAAGAAACACACACATACTAACACGAAAGAAGTAAAGATAGATTGAAAGCCATTACAAACGATTGAATGCGAAGAAGTTATCCAAATAGCTGTGTCTGCCAAGATATGCTCAGAAAACACAGCGAGGTCCTTTTATAGCGGGGAAAAGTCATGAATTTTTAGAAGGGTACCTTGAAGATAAGTGCTTCGAAATAAGACTCTGAGAAAAGAGATGAAAAAATAAGAATAAAAATAAAACAATCGGGGGAAAAGGGGAGGTTCCTTGATATAATCGTTAAGGTGCCCGATAAGAAGAGGTTCGGACCTGAAATGAGCTTTAATCATTATATGTTCCACACCTGCAGGGTGAGCAAGTAACATTTCATTTATAGCTACATAGATATTCTTTCTCGCCCTACTACTTGTTCAACCAGAATCATTTGATTTTTGGATAAAAACAGGTAAAGTGACACATATATATTAAGGTAAGATATTATTAATAGTAACGATATCAAATCATATATTCATGTGAATAAATTTAAAATCAGAAGCATAAACCCTACCACCCCCACTAAATATAAGGTGTATATATTTAATTAGTAAATAGCACACTATTTAATAAATTATGAATTTATGTGAATGTAATTAAGTATGATCTAAGAGTTTTTTTTCCATAAATAGGTAATTTCATCACGCTTAATATATTTTCCATTCCATACTACATACCTGATGGGAGTGCTGAGGGCAATCCTATTAAGGTGAGAAATTAAGAAATTACAATGAGACGAGGATGGACGTTGATAATAAAATACATAAATCACTCTAACTTATATTTTAATCTCGAAAATAATAATTACCAGTTCCTCTGTTCAGTAAAAAAAAAATTTCAAATCCTGAAGAATCTAAAAAGCTAAAATTTGACAAGTAGGTAGCCTCTAACACAATATTTTGCAACTGTAAACTCTAATGAAAGGGTGTCAAAAAAGGTATGCAAATTGAGCCTTTCCCAATGAAGAAAGCTGATTATTTGTAATCATGGTCATCCTGTTTAAAAATTAAACATACAATTAACAGTTTGCAACAGTAGTTTTTAATGGGGCCTAAAATTGGGAGGGGTCCAAAAAACAAATGTTCAAATATTGCCTTATTCCACGATACGCTAAAAAAAGGTTGTTTATTGAGCGTATAAAAGTTATTAGAAGAACAATTCACTTTAAAATGTTACTACATATGACGATTTTGATTATTGGGGGGGNGGGGGGGGGGGGGGGAAGGGAATCAGATACTATACTAATTATCTAGAATTGTGTGTGTTAAACAGAAAAACGTGTGACGAGACTGTTCCAGAAATACGTTATCCAATGAGGCAGAGGAATCCAGAGAAATACTATGTGTACATGTATTATTATTATTATTTAGCACCGCGTCTTACTACCCGCTCGGGCTATACGCTTTAAGTACTAATTACGCAAATGGATTAGAAATTGGGAAGGATGAAATAGAGGAGGTGAGCCCGCATTTGCGTGGAGGGGAAGTGGCATTTGCGTGGAGGGGGAGTGGAAAACCATTAAGGAAAAACTACCCCCAGTTCACCCGACCGAGATTCGAACCTCGATCTCCCCGTCCTCAGCGGTTAAGCTCAACACAACTAGAGCGTTAGCCAACTACGCCATCGAGGCGGGTATTGTACATGTAAGCATACTAATTATTCTGAGGGTAAGCCACTAAATGACTACCAGTGTGATTTATATTGGGAGTCAGGGAGCCTCTAAAATGAAATGGTAAGACACAAATTTTATTATATTGTTTAATATAGCTTAAAAGAAAAAATTCGAAAATAGATTTTCAGAATACTATCCTTAAGTGGTCTTCATAAAAACAAGCACATAAATTTGTCTATCAGATTTAACTCTGTTTGATAAAGATTATAAAAAAATTATTAAAATATTTAGAAAATATTTAAAATTTTCCAAAGTAAGTGATTTGAAGGCAACCCTAAAATTAGCTTAGATTAATAAAAATAAAAACATATTCTTATTTATCCTTAAAAATATTCCCAGATACATATTTTAAACTTAATCTTTAAAGTTAATTTAAAAAATTCAAATTTTACATAATTTTTTTGTATATAAACTACCTTTAAACTTATTTATTTTAGAAAAATGAAGATAAATAATTATTATTTTTTATCGAAAAATAATCCCTATAAACCAAATTTGAACAAAATCTTTATAGTCATTTTCAAAAAGATTTAAATTTACAAAAATAAGTATTCAGTAAACTGTTATAATAATAAAAAAATATACATAACTATCTATAATGTTAAAAACATTTCAGATACCCATTTTGAATCAAATCGCTGGATACATTTTTATAAGTATTCAAAATTTAAGAAAACAATCACAATAGAGCTAAACTAGACACAGTACACAAATTTATTTATCATACCGCAAAATCCCCATATAAAGGTTTTGAACCAAATTGGTAGTCATTTTCAAAATTTTAAATTGAAAAATTTCCATCAGTTAACTTATCTTTAAAGAAATTACTACCCAAAAACCAATAAACAATGACATATGTCTAACAAATCTTGAATATGCACAAGATCGTTAAAAAAAATTCCAAAAATGTATAGCTAAAATAAACCAGTAAACTGTTCTTAATTTGAGAGCTAGGATCAAAATTTTAAAAAATCCTCGAGGTATTACCATATATATATATATATATATATATATATATATAACATCTATAAATCAAGTTTGTACAAAATACCTGTAACTTCTTTGAATAGGTTGGACAAACAGACATACATGGGGACAGATGGAATTATAGTTATATTCAAATTTTTTGGTTCAAGTTCACATACAATTTATCATAATCTCGAGATAAAGTTTTTCACTGTTACACTATTTTCCCTTGAACTGAGAAAGTAAAACGCATAAGTATGTAAAAATGTTTTTGCTTATAATTAAGTATTTGGTTTAGGAACGGTTTCACTATATGACCTAGTATAGGGTTTTTTTTTTGTTGAAAAGGGCCACCAAAAAAATATTCCCATTTGCAATAATTGTCCAACAAATACCAATGAAACACATTATCCAACACCACCATAAATGAAGCCGTTGATTTTTCAACAGTTATTATACTTTATTTATTTTAGTTATTGTTTTATTTTGCAACATTTTAGTGAGGTTAAGGCTAGTTTGCCTTGTCTTACACCTAACCAATCAAACTAAACACGCTTGCAATAATGAATGAAAAATTGTTCTCTAAAATTTTAAACATAACCCTTAAATTACCTCCATTCATTCTTCCATTCATTCCTTCATTCATAAAATTACTCCAGCATTTACTCATAAACAGTTTTATCTGAAATGTTTACAAAATCATGAAGAGCTTGATTCTCTTAGAAATAATATTCCGTTTGACTGCGGTTTTGAAAGCAGCCTACCCAGTCAAGTCCTTTACTGTGGGTGGAAGCGCATTACACGCCCGTGACGCTGCGACTATAAATGAACGGGAATAAGATTCAGATTTGTGAATATGCTTATAGGGGCAGAGTTTTTAGCACGTGTATTAAGCTGACGCTGATATTTTAGTAGTTTAAACTTTGTTACTAAGTTATGCGGTGAGGAAGTCTGTAATATCTTGTATAGGAGACTAAAGGAGTGAAGTGTCCACCGTTCATTGAGTTGTAACCACTTCATTTGGTCAATGTATTTAGAGATATGGTCTTGGTACTTAAGATTGTAAATAAATCGAATGCATGTATTCTGTAGTCGCTGTTGTCTTTGTGCAAGCTCTTCAATCAGGTCACTATAAAAAAATGTCACAGTATTCAAAGTGTGGGATTATTAAACTTTGGACGAGCACAACTTGAAGAGAAAAAAGAAGAAAGTTTTTAACCCTTTTTAAGGTATGAAGAACCGTGAGGTTTTTTGACAAGTTTTGGTAATTTAATTTGTCAAGGAGAGATTTGCATTCATTAGTATGCCTAGATTCTAGATAAGATAATAGTGCAGCGACGCCCGACGGAGGGTTCAGGGGGTAGTTTCCCTTCCCCCCGAGTCTCTGAGGTTGTATAACTATTAGAAGTAAACTAATCCCACCCAACACTAGTTCTCAAACAGTGTCACCAGCCAACAGAGAAATATAACTAATAAACTAATTACTAGCGCCCACCATCAGGACACCTGCTGACTTTAGGGTTGATAGTTGGCGAATGCGCGAGCAATTCCAACAGCATTCGTCATTCAAATCGTCAAGGTCAAATGTCCACCCACGAATTTGGATGGATTTTAAACATTTTTTAAGGTTGTATATTATTTTTAAGAGACAAGGATTGCCTTAAAAGGCGTCTTTTGAGGCTACAAATTAATACTTTTTACCGAGGGAAGACCCCCATAACCACAGTTTGCCCTCCCTGGAAAAAAATCCTGAGTGCACCCTTATATTAGTGAGATAAATAATCCATGTACATATAGTAATAGTTAATATTAATCAGTAATGTACTACTGATAAAGCAGTTTTAGGTGTCAAGCTCATACTATTAGTGGATTGCTGGTGATAGGAAGGTCCCAGTTTGAGTCTCAGCCGAGTACACTAGAGGATTTTTTTTTGCAAATGGGATTATTCATTACTGCGTTTTACACATTCCCCCTCTACGTTAATTTGTATTCACTCCCTTTAAAACTACCTAAGATTTTGAGATAAATTATTAATAATCTTGCTTTTATATGTATTAAATATGTTTAATCGAATTATAATGTTTTACTCATTAACATGAGAAACGTATAAAATTTTATACGTGATGTAAAATTAAACTACAAATAAATATATATATATATATTAAGAATCTTTTATTTTATTTAAATGAAAACGTAGCCATTAGCGAAACAAACAATCTTCTTAACAAATCATAACAGGTATAGGGTGAACAAAAATAGCTTAAAAAAACAACTGCCTTGGTGATCAAATACTCTTAAGGCAGGGGTATTTAACCTGCTGATCACAGCAACAGTTTTTGGGGCCAGCTGGCTCATAGACCTTGTAAAAATATTTCAAGGAAAAAAATTACAAATATATATATATCTTTTATAATCAACTAATAAAATAATTACATATTTTATTTACGTATTTAACTTTATTAAAAAAATATTTGAGCTCTTTACTTTAAGAAAAGAGTTACGTTTTTATACCAATGAACTTTTAAAAGGCCAATGACAACTCTAGTAGATAGGACAGATTGTGCTACCTCCTGCTATAAAGAATCTAAAAAAAAGTACTTCAGTAATCTGAAACCTCGCCTGTTGGAGACAGACCTAATCATAAGAATGAGCTTATACGGATATTTTAATATGTATTCAATCCAAATATTGTTGGTACAGTGTTGCGACCCACGAATAAACAAGGGACAGAAATTTTGGCCTTTGGACACAAAAAAGTTGAAGACCCCTACTTTAAGGCGTCACTCGAAATATATTGCCGATTGGGGGATCAGGGTTATAATCTAAGTTGATTGTAATGGGTGTGCTTTATTTCTAAATGGATCTTTACTCTCCTTACACACAAATGCGGTTACGATTTCTCTAATTCAACTAGCTCCTAACAAATTATCGTAATTAATACATATAAGTATAATCTGAACGGGTAGTGAGACGTGGTGCGATAAAAACATCTAAAAACAATATTGTGTTTTATATTATACTTATTTCGGGTGACCTGGCGGTCTAGGGGTAAGGTGTCAGACTTCTATGCTGGCGGCCGGGGTTCAATCCACGGCCCCGGCATAAATTTATCTGATTACCAAACCCTTCCTTCACCTCTGACAAGACATCTTGTGAACGTGAGGAATGCCAGGCCTCCACCGTGGTTCGGATTCCACGTTAAACTGTAGTTCCTCCATTTCATCTCACAATAACCCTACCATTACACATTAGCATAAGTGCGTATAACCCGAACGGGTAGTAAGATGCGGTGCTAATAATAATAATAATAATATATTTATTTCTCCTAATACTCAACCATGGTGCTTTTAAAAAGCTTTGAAACCGTAAAAAAAAAGAATTCGATTAATTATAATCGCCTGTGAAACGATAAGAGACACAACAAAATATCATTCAGACGAAACATTCAACGCAGCTTTGAGCTATTAATTCCAACGTGTCCCCAAATTAGGAATAAAGCTGACATTAACCTCCCTACTCCTACTCCAAACCCCTCCTGAAATCCACTTTTTTCCTTATTGCACGCAATAACACGTACAAGTAGTTTCAACTCCTCCTTTCCTTACGCATTCGCCGCCATGCTACTCATTCCACAAGAAACAGGATTGTAAAATTCCTAGGGATGCGTATTATAAACAAAATACAAGCAAAGGGGTACCCAAAGATGGTTCTCGCAAGGATCACAACTTTTATAATATAAAGACCAACACAAGATGAAAAAGGTATAAAAAGTTCGCTCTCTATCAACCCAAACCTTTCAAGAAAAGAGGACGAATAAGAAAATACGCCAAGAAAAGTAAACTTTCCCTTCAAGTCCGCTAGAGTTAAACAAAGTTTTTATTAGGAATGGTAGGTTCAGATTTTATTACCACTGTAATGCTCTCAGATAGTTATGCATTTTGAAAATATAAAATTTCTGCCAGTATTTCTTATTTAGTGTAGAGCCAACAGTAATCAAACAAACTTAACAGTATTTAGCTTACTTTATGTACGTTCGTCAAAAGTTAGTTTATTACTCATAAAAAATAATAATAATAAGTATAGAAATGAAGTCATTTGTCCAAATAATGGCCAAAAATATGCCCATGGATGGTTTAAGCGATTCAACAATTTAAAAGGATAACTATCGCTGCCCTCTCCTATGTGGGCCTAACGTTTCAGGATGCCGGCAATATATAATATGTGTGAGTTCATAATTTATAGAAGGCTTTGGTTCTTTGAGTTTATTAGTATTACTACTAACTACTACAAAATGTGATGTTATAAGATTATATATATATACATATAAATACTTAACTTAAGATTCCGCGACAGAACTGGTTTGGTAAGAAATGCTTAACCCGTGTCCTGACTGACACAGCTGTCGGTCCTACACGGATACGAACCTCGGTACCTTGAGCACAAGTACCCGATGACCCAGTGTTATATCCCGTGCAGCCCCAAAAATGGGTGAAGTGATCCCTTATTATATATACATTATTTTGTCAGCTCGGATAGTTATAAAACAGAACCATATAGGCCTACTGCAAATAGACCTGGTTGCCAAAAAGAAAGCTCACACACTGTTTTGAGTTGTCAGCTTGTTCATCCTATTGTTTAGTAACTAATCAAAACAAGCAAACTAGATTAGTTTTGTCACTTGCAACTTTCAACGTTTAGAAAGTTAATTTAGACAAACACCCCAATTTAGGGCAGGAGAATTACAATAAATTAAGATTTGTGGACATAAGGTGAACAATACATATAGTATGGTGTCCACCAAGATTATAAAGTTTACAGAAGGAAACACATTGTTTCAACAATTAACTGTTGGAAGTCATATGCACGTATGACTGGCGGTTCAGCTAGGGACAAACGAACTTAGTCCAATTTTCATAGAATAAGCCTTTTATAAAATAAGAACCTATTTCTTTACAGGTAGCATTGATCATATTTTAAAATATTAGTTGTTTTATAGGTATTTATATTTCCTGTTTTAAACAACTGCCGATCACATGACTTGATGTATGAATAAATACATGAAGGTAGAGTTATTAATATTTATAACATTACGATAAGACATTTCCTATGAAAATATTACTGTAAAAATATCAGTTAATTCATATACAATACTTTATCTAAGTCCAGGTAGTCAAAATAAGAAACTCTGTATTGTTTTGAAAATATAAAAAATCTGATATATAACCCAAATACAAAATAATAAGACATTCAAATTGTTAATTTTGTAAACTAGTTCATATTATACAAGCTTATATAATTCAAGAAATTAGCTATTATAATATCAAATCTCTCATTATTAGAACTGAGTGTTTGCAGCTCTTTCCCAGAAATAACCAGGGACTGTTCATTTTTTTGATAAAATAGCTAGAAGAATACTAATAAGTTTATTTATATCAATATTTTACATCATAGTTTGGTTTAATCCTCGTGTTGTTCTATACATATACACTTTTCGGAATAGGTTTCAATTAACTTCAGAACTTTAACAGAGAAAACATGTTCTTACATAAAATTTTGTATTCCTTCATAAAATTTTTTAACGACGTAGTGAACTCCAACATTCAGATTTTTTTTTGTTTCCTTGGCTATAACCAAAAATACCTCATCTTGACTTTAATCTGCATCTGCTACAGTCATTTGCCGGGAACACGTGGGAACTAAGAATTGAAGAAACTGGATATTTTAAATTATTATTACTTTTTTTTTAAGCAACACTGAGTAAAACTACTACACTCTCGGAATGAATTCGCCAAAAAGGGCTATTTTAAAACGCGTTCTTTCGAGCGAACGTCGTTATTATACTCTCTCAAGTTCTGGCTAATCATTTGGTCTGCTATAAACTATCGTTAACAACTCGTATCTTACGAGCAGTTAAGGATACACCAAACACTCCTTATTCCCTTTCAAATGGCGCGGGAGGATTCCCATAAGACGTCTGGAACTTTCCTCTTTAACGACTGCACATGGTATGTTAGAGCCTGCATCGAAATGTTCTACCACGCAGGAAAACTAAAAATGGCGATAGCTCTATTTCACCATTCCTTTCCTTTACTCAGAAATATATTAGTGTACCAAGATACAGGATAAACAAGTAAATAAGATTATCTCTACTGCTAGTGATATGATAGCAAAAGGTATTTAAGAGGTCAGGATCCAAATATTTCTGAGCTCAGTATATTAATATGAATCAAAATAGAAGAAGTTAGGTAAGGGATGCAATCAACTAAATCTTTTCCGTGTTTTAAACCATCTTGAAATGTTTGTTATACAGCTTATAATATAATTGGCCATAGAGCATTTATCCATCGTACTATATAGTCAAAAATTGATTGGTTTTGAGAAATTTAGATTTAAAATAAAATTAACCAAAGATATAAAGCAACTATAACTTAAATAAATAGTTAAAAAGTAAAACTTTCAAATGACCTACACGTGGGAGCTCAGTCGTGAAACTGTGGAATATGGAGCTTGTATGTGATTCTTAGCGTCACTTAATTTAACTAAAAGATATAATCACATAAGCTTTAAAATTCTGTTTAATATATTATTTTTTAGTTATTTAATTTTAATTTATTATTAATTGTGGTTTTATAAATATATATATATACAAACAAATTATATAATTATATACAAATAATATATAATTTGTTTGGTTGCAATTTAAAACTTAGCTAATTTACATCTTGTATAAATCTAAGTGAAGACTTAAGTCATTATTTCACTAGTGAGTGTTATCATGATTATTATGATTATTATTATTATTATTATTATTATTATTATTATTACTATATATTAGTCGTGTTAAAGACAGACCATGCAAATAATAAATTTATTGTAGCTCTACATCATACTTACTATTTTATTTCCTAGTGATCCACGTTTTAATAGTCGTCTGGGATCCCCGAATATTTTACAATAATGGGGTAGGAGTTAGGAAGCTAGAACTTAAAGTAAGAGCAATAAAATATGTGTGAATGGAGAGTGTGAAACAATTTTTATAAGATAAAAACCATCTCAACTGATCCAGCCGGATTTCGGACTGCGATTTCTCCTTCACTTATAAACCAGACAGATGTACACTTGCCCTCTTGGGTGTTCTACATATTTTTCACTAATATTTGTTCCATCTCCCGTTTTGAATTTAATCCATACCAAGTGTTGACTCTTAATATATAAAAATATACTAAAATAATTAATATGACTAAATACTGTGCTATATTTTTGCTAAAATATATAAGGGCCCAGCCAACTACAATGGATTTCCCAACTATCAGTTATTAATTAATTAAAATAATATAACACGAAGACATAGTGAAAAAAGGATGGGTTATATTTAACCTTTGTAGGTCAGAGCATTGAACTGTGGGTACATGCACAAATATCTCTGAATTCTTCAGACGGATTTGTCCACTGGTCACGTAAACAACATTCCAAGTAACAAGATTAGCCTTTTTTTGTTAATAATGATGATTATCTACTATTTTATTAGTTATTTTATAAGTATTGACCATATAAATTAAATGACACATGAAAATAACTTAGCCTTACGAGTGAATAAGTAAAGGTAAATCTAGTACCTTTACTAAATTTCAAATAAGCTCCTTCATATTAAAATTTGGCTGGATAAGCATAACTTGAAGGAAAAATTAAGCCATGCTGCATTTATATTTTTGAGAATTTTGTTTAAAATTCCATTTTTAGTAAAGTATTAAAATAATAAATTTCAAAACATTTCAAAATGTTTTCTTGTCTAAAAGACCAGCCTAAAATAAGATTTCCTTAAAACTAAATATACAATATACGTTACACGAACCATAAAGTCAGTTAATTAGTACATTTTAGATAATTATTTCATTTGAAATCATTATAATGTTATAATATAGCAAAACCCTAAAAATGATGAATTAATAGTAGTATTTATTTGTATCTTAACAAAAATAAAAAAAGCCTTTAGTTCCTTAGAAAATGTATAATATTCCAACAATATCTACACTAATTTATTAGCAGTATGTACACATATAAAGTCGTAAACCTAAATTTATAAATAAATCCAGAAATGAAATCGATAAAAAATAGTAATTTCAATGAAGATAATAAAGATATTGGAGGGAGAGAAATAATTTAAGTAAATGTTTTATTTTTAATTGAATGAGTGGTAAAATTATAAAAACCACAATCCTTCTTTCACTTAGTGTATTTCTAAGTTGTATCCATCCTACAGGACACACCCTAAGTTACTATAAAATAGCATTAAATGCCAATTTACGAGAAGGTCATGAAGTTGTAAAATAAGATAGGAAAAGAAAGAATCTGAAATAATCTGAAAAATTACCAAAAATTTACTTATAAATTCTTTATTTACCAAGTAAATAGATGTAAAGCCATTGTTTTTTTCTGAAACTACATCTAAAACACATTAGCTTCAGCTCAACGTAAACAGCACTTTTTAAACTGGGAGGGTAGGGAACGTGAGTTAAGGTTAGTGTTTTTGAATATTCTTTTACATCAAAACACTTTTATGATCAAATTAAATAAAATATTTCTCCAGTAGGAACAATAATTTATTTTTCTTCACATGGTGATCTGAATAGTTCTTTTTTTATCTATATCACGTGTGCTCTAATTAATTTTTAATGACAACTTTTACTCTTTATTAAACGTATCCATCATCTAATGCTCATGATTAATATTAAATAAATGTAGATATCAATATTTTAAGAAAATAAGGCTATATGTTTCTAATAAAGAATCATTCTATATATTTTTGTTCAAAACGTGTTGCCATAAAAACCCTAGCACTAACCTTTTCTTGATTTTCATACGTCCTTATCCTTAAAGTATTTGATTAACGGTGTCATCTACATGAAAGATAATAATACTTTCACTACTGAATTGATTATGAGAATAGCAGCTCTGAGACTTAAAATTCTAAGACAATCCTAAATTATTTATATTTTTTGTTTGTTGCCTTGTTTAAAACATAGGCCTACTACAGTATTTGTTTGAATTAGACCAAATATATGTAATTAATCATTTAGCTTGATCTCATAACGGCAAAATTTCACGTGAAACGTTGTTGAAAGAAGCTAATGTTACCTTTTAATGAATTAATATTTTAGTATCATAAAGTTTTAAATAAATATCTTCAAATCTATACCTAAACTGTGGCATGAACGGAATTTCTGGGCATCTGTAACGCTCCCTTAACCCTCCCAAAAGGAGAAAATATTTCCAAGATGGCTCCTTTCCATTAATCCATGACTTCCCATCGTCCTTAAAGAGTGTGTACTCCTTGAACAAATTCTTGGGAGATTCTTGATGGGAAGAAAGATAGGGTGGGGGAGAGTAAGAGAGGTTAAGAGGGGGGTAAAATGGCAAAGTAGAAGGTTGGAGCCAAAGGGTGGTTGGCAGAAAGGACTAGGGTTAATTTCCCGTGGTGGAAATTTCGCAGCTAGTACACTCTTGGGATCATGGAAGAACGAAGTACCTAGGTTTACTTTACAATTGCTTGCTCCAAGACACAACACGGCAGCAGTGGGTGGGTGGCACAGAGCTGGACGAGAAATGATGGAACATTAAGGTTATGTACGGAAACAGGAACGTACAGTACATGAACTAACCTTAGAACGCAAGATAATTATTTGCATTTTGTTCCTTGTTGCCTGGGAGTAAGTAGAGAGACTAAGATGTTTAACGTTACTAGTACTTACCCATCTCCTTCTCTTTATATCTCTTGGGGAGGGAATGGTAGAAAATCCACATTACATTTTTGAGCAGCTATTTTTATTTAATCTTTTGTTTTTATAGCTGCTATTATAAGGTTATTTATCATTTAAAACGTGTTTTGGTGAATTAATTGTCTCCTCTTTTGAATTATCAACTCGAGATAAGACTATCAAGAACAAAATATTATTGTAGAACGTGGGTCTACATGTTCAGATTTTTATATACACAATAATACTTACGCATTGAAATATAGCCATAATAATAATAAATATATATGTTTTGTTGCGTAGCTATCTCAGTGAATGTGTTCTACCATTGCAGCCAGGGATTGGGAATGTATGTTTTTGGGTTATAATTTGAGTACTTTTGTTTAAATTCGGTCGGATGCCCCGGTAGTATTATCTTTAGAACAGTGTCTAACTACCCGTTTGAGCTATATGCTACTGTATTAATTACGCTAATGATTTTTGGGACTAGGAAAGCTAAATTTAGATAAAGTGTATTCATATTTTCATGGAGGAAGAGTGAAAAACTAGCTTGGAAAAACCACCCTCAATACACCCGAACGATATTTAAAACTTTACCTTTTATTGATTGGCAGTCTATCCTACTTCGAAAGCAGCATCTTAGATAATGCGGCCACTTAATTGGTTTATTTTTCTTGTTGAGATCATGTTTCGCTCAGAATCTCTTCAGGAAAAAAACAACATTTCCTAAAAATTACTTTTATTAGCCTTTGTCGTAAAATTCGATCTCATTTGGAATATCATAAAGGGGAATTAAGATGCATAAAACTAGTAAAATATTATACATCAAGTTAATCATAGTAGTTTTGTTAATACTATGAAAATATCTGCTTAGAATTGTTTATATTCATACAAACGCTGATATTTAGACAAGATCAATCAATATAATACAATCGGACGAGAACAGTACGTGGTTTGGTATAATTAATTTTGTGCTTTGAATGAGAAGTTAATTGAGGTCCGCGAACATATTGATTAAGCAATCATAAGTAAACTGTTCATAAAAATAAATAATTTACAATATTCGAAAGTGTGGGTAAACTGTCTAGGTTTTTAAACTACTAAATCACAGTACTCTATCGGTAGACGAAAGTCACCATTGAAAGCTGATATAATTTATTTTTCAAAAATAAAAGTGAAATTTGGGTACAAGTTTAGAAATTTCGATATTACTGTAGTCACTATTTGTAGCACTGCTTAATAAACATCTCGGATGCCAACTATTTATTAATTTTTCTAATGAAATAGGTTAAAAGGATGGTATAACTATCTACTCGTATCTATATGTAGATAAGAGTATGAAGCAATTTTTTTTAAATAGCCCTCAGTACAGAAATTTATAATTTTTCCCCGGACCATCACGTCCCCAGTAAAACAGACTCATATTATATTGATGTTATGTTCACATAATCACCGAAACCGCCTACATTCCCATTCACACCTCTATTCAGTGTGTTTAATTTTATTCATATAGGCCTATACATATTATTATTATTATTATTATTAGCACCGCGTCTTACTACCCGTTCGGGTTATACGCACTTACGCTAATGTGTAATGGTAGGGTGATTGTGAGATGAAATGAAGGACCTACAGTTTAACGTGGAATCCGAACCACGGTGGAGGCCTGGCATTCCTCACATTCATAAGATGTCTTGTCAGAGGTGAAGGAAGGGTTTGGTAATCAGATAAATCTTTGCCGGTACCGAGAATCGAACCCCGGCCTCCAGCATAGAAGTCTGAAACCTTACCCCTAGACCGCCAGGTCACCGTTATAAATATCATTAATATATCTAGTACGTATAAAGCTATTTGGACACGTACAAGAGTTATTCCACGATACCTGGTTTAAACCCCTGTAAAATAAAAAGTTTCCTTAATTCCATAGTCAAGTTCCAAGGGCGAAGCGAATGGGGAGGTATTATTATTTAGCAGTGCGTCTTACTACCCGTTCGGGATATACGCTTTAAGTACTAATTACGCTAATGGATTAGAAATGGGGAAGATTGAACTAGAGGAAGTGATCCCGTATTTTCGTGGAGGGGGAGTGGAAAACAATTTAGAAAAAACCACCCCCAGTTCACCAGACTGAGATTCCAACCTCGATCTCCTCGTCCTCAGCAGTCGAGCTCAACACGACTAGCGCGTTAGCCTACTACGCCACCGAGGCGGGTAATGAGGAGGTAGGGGTTGAGTTCCTTCACAACCATTTATCTCCGTGGAGGAATTTGACACCCACAATCTATACCCAATCTGTGGTAGGAGAAGTGGTAAGGGACATCTATCTAGCAGATGGTTCTTTTTTAAAAATATTGGCTGAAAGTAACTAATGTCAACTTATTTGGAAATAAATATTGAAAATGGCGTAAGGAAATAGTAATTATTTCCGAATAGGCTGTCATTAGTCAATAAAGAAACTTCTTCCACCTGTCACCTAGATTCCTACAAAAAATAGGGTATAGTATGGGTACAGAATTAAATAAATGCATATATAGTTATCTAATCACACCGCTCTTTTAAGGGGTACGCAAGAAACTGTGCATATACCTTTAAAACCCACAACTACGTACTTGATCCATCCTCACTAACTTTCTTCACACCTATCCTTCCAAACTCCCTTCGCTTCAACAACATATATACGCCGAGTCGTGCACAGTCTTTTACTCTTTACTTACATTCATCTACAACATTTAGCCACGTTTTGCATGGTCTACCCCTTCCTTTTAATCCACACATTCTATCTTCATATATTTGTTTCGCCACTCGATCCCCACTCACACTCTCAACATGGCCAAACCCAATATAATAAGTTTTTTTTACATAGACCTATTGTATTCCCTTTAAATACGCACTCCTTAGACACCCATTCATTACTGACTCAGTCCATACGAATTTTTCTACATGCCTTTCTTAGATATCTCATTCTAACCACATTACCCTTGTTCTTTGGTTTCTCCCGACAAACTCACATTTCACACCAATAAAATAACTTTGGCGTTCACACATTTTTATACTATTACATTATTTGCAATATACTACATAATCCAAATAATCTTTGAGATGTGTTCATTCATATGTTGATACAGTAATAAAGTTGTTTTTTCTGATCTCAGCTCTGTTGAGGTTGTAATCCCAAGTGGGTGTACTGGGGTGGTATTTCCTAATATCTACCCATTTCTCTGCAAGTAAATACTGTTATACTTCCTCTGAATTCTATATTTCATGTTCCTATCCCATTAGTGTAAATATGCAGTTATCAAGGATGGGTAGTAGGACGTAGATCACGGAGAAACAAACCATAGATCCGTCCTATCTTATAACTCTTACTCCGATTGGAACGTTCGTGGATATGCTGAACTTTTACTTTACAATGATACGTGATCAAACTGACCAATCGGCTAAACTCTCCCATTATATCGACCCCAATACGGCAAACGGATAACAGTAAGAAATAAATAAAACAAAGATTTCAAAGTTTGCTATGAATTATACTTTTTTTTCTGAATTTTTCAAATTTAATATCGGTTACATGTGTAGAATATAATGATTACTAAATCCTGTAAAGTCATACAACATTCCATGATAAAATACCAACAGATTTTACAACATTAATTCTTCATTCGTTTAAACCTTTTATTTTTAGATTGTTAACTAAATATATAAATATTTAATTTAAATAAATTTTTAAAATAATTATGACGAGATTTATAAAAAAGTAGACCTAGTATTGGTTGGAATTTTCAAGGAATATAATTTGCTCTTTCAGGGTATAACCATTAAGGAAACGATAATAATACGTTTATCCATAGAGAAAAGAAAACTATACTCTAATATTTTTACACACATGTCATGTGAACACTACTGCCATTTAAAAATAACTACAATAAGAAAATAAACCATTTTAATTCTTATAATATTAAAAATTAATGGTGTTTTTTCATAATTAAAAGAATTCCTTAACTTTTATTATGAAGTTATTGATTGTTTTTCATTGATTTTACCATATCTCTGGAACAAAAAATTTAAGTTGAATTTACTTGAATTAATATGTTACCATGCAAAGTATTAATCTGAGAAATAAAATTAAGATTTTTTTTAGAATAATTCCACTTATAATAGTGTGGAGAGCGAATGATAACATCACAGTTGTAAATAGCATTTGGGAAATCATTCCCAGAACACGCAGCCAAGAATTGAACATCGGATTCCCAGGTAAAAGGGATCAGGTATGCTTCAATATCTGTGTTTTACACTTTTAGACTACACGTGCAGATAATTAAAGTTTTACAACTCCAGGCCTATTCACTACCTGGAATTTTTTCCGGAAAATAAACACATAAACCAAAAACGCCATTTAAGACACGTATGAGGAGAGAAAATATTTTATTTAACAACGACGCCACATATTGAGGACTACATAGCGTAAGAGACCAAAATAAATTATTTAAAAGTTTTCATTCTTTGTATCAAGATTATCTCTATTATGTTGCAATGAACACCACAATTTTAGTTTAAAACTTCTATCTAAAATATAAAAATAAAATTTGTTTATCAATCTACAGTGAGCACCATATCACACAAAATAAATTGTCATCTTTGCTTATCTGACTTTGAATCTTTAAAACCTTTTTTGAACTAAGTGAACATTTTAGTTTTTGAAAGGGAAATACAATATCAAAGAAACGAGTTTTTATTAAAACGATATTTTTGCGATAAGTTAACAATAGTTTATTATTATCAAATAAATACCTCAAAAACCAACCAAATGCAATGTTTTAAGTGGTGGGCGAGGACTTAAAAAACAACCAGCCCTTTAAGTCCGAGACAGTCAAGGATGGGTTCACCACAACCGTAAGACGTATAAAAAAAAGTTCATGTAACGTCTTGAAGAGGATATGAGGACTGGGAGGGGTATCGTCACCCTCACCCACCCCTTCCATAGCCTAAGAGCCACCGTCACGGGGTGCTGCGGGTCGGTGAACACGAAGAAGCGGGTGGAAACCCTTCTAGATGGAAATAACGGTCATCCATCTTGCGTCCTAAAAGGTATACGAGACAGGGCCTTAACTCCTGGGAGGGTACAATAACCGTCATTAATTTTAAGAAGCATCTATTAGAACATCTTGTTTTATAAAAGTTTCCTTACTTTATGATACTTATTACTATATAAAACTAGCTAAAAATGAACTCCATTTTTGCTAGTGACAGGTGATTTCACAGAGAAATTAATTTTTACTATTTATTTTTATTGATATTTCCATCATGTACAAATAATAAAAAAGGTACATTTAATGAATGTATCTTAAGTAATATATAAGTTATGTTTGAGATCATAAGACCGTTACAATTTTTAAAAATACAAAAGTTTTTTAAACAATGATCATATCGTTTATTAACCTTCCAACACATTTGTAAAATATTTAAAAAATTATAAAACCAACAAATATTGCATCTAATTGCTCTCAAATATTTCTCCGAGCTCGCCTTAAATTCATATTTGCCTATATAGAAGTAAACTAACTACTCTAGCTAGATTTTGTAGCCATTTGGACCACGAGATTGAATATTATAAGGACATTGTTTCCTCATTAAATATAGGCGATACTCTCTGACATTACACCTGTATTTATTTATGTTTGTATTTACCTTGATATATTTTGTTTGTGGTTTGACTATTTGTATATTGTTTGCTTGTGTGTTGTTCAAACTTTATGTACTGTTTTCAAAATGAAGTTTTGGTCGGTTCTTTTCTGTGCGAGTGCTTTTTTTACTATTGTTTTTTTCAGTTTTTTTCTAGTCTTTGTTCACGAGCAGTTGAAGATAATCCTAGTTTCGGTTTTGGTTACTAAATAGTCGGTCGTTCACTACATTTATCTATTTATTTGTCTTGAACAATTACACTTGATCCACTTCGGTTATTACGTGATCTAACGCGTTTCTCTCGCAGTGAACTATACTTCCGACGACGACGACGACGACGGGGAAATCAAGGTTCAAATCTCAGTCGGGTGTACTGAGGTGGCTTAAAATAACTCAA
Organism: Timema shepardi; assembly: GCA_902151425.1. Lineage (NCBI taxonomy): Eukaryota > Metazoa > Arthropoda > Insecta > Phasmatodea > Timematidae > Timema > Timema shepardi. The sequence goes on from CABFVX010000793.1 coordinate 148,070, forward strand.
CTCTCGCTTCATGCAAATGTGGTTACACTTTCTTTATATATAACCTTACTAATCCCTAAAACCATTAGATAAATTAGTAGATAGACTTATAACCAGAAGCAGTGGTAAGACGCGGTGCTTAATAAATGTACTTGGATTAAAAAACTTTTCTCGTGTGTGTGCATGCGTGTCCTAAATATATCAACAAACTAAATCCGTGTATGCACGTGTTCTATGTGTTGTCCATTCCGAAATCCATAAAATCCACTTTAATTATCCAACACATTCTGTATAACAAGAATAAAAAGAGGTCCGTACGACTCTACTCAAGAGGAGAGTAGTTTTTGAGGTGGTTTCCCCTCTAACGTTAATACAAGGCACCTCTGATTAAGTGAGTCCGGAAGTCGTTAGTTGAGGTCTTCCTTCACTTGACGTCTTCCACGATCCGCAGCTCATCAACCATCTTGAATAAAGATACCAACCGTAGTCCTTAACTTTATTTCAACCTTGCAGTCTGTGATGAGGTGAATCAGTAATTAATTTTTTTTAATCATCACGTCTTACTACCTTTTCAGTCAATGCACATATATGTTAATTACTTTAATAAGGAAGGTAAGGTAAGGAAATAAGTATTTTAGAGGTAGTCTACTTCACTTCTGACAAGACATCTTGTGAATGTGGGGAATGCCAGGCCTCCACCTTGGTTCGGATTCCACGTTAAACTTTAGGTCCTCCATTTCTTTTCACAATTACCCTACCATTACACATTAGCGTAAGTGTATACAACCCGAACGGGTAGTAAGACGCGGTGATAATAATAATAATAGTAGAGGTAATCTACCCGCATTTGCATAGAGGGAAAGTGAGAAACAATTTAGGGAAAAACCACCCTAAGTACACCTGAACCAGTTTGGAATTCCAATCTCCCCGTCTTCCGCAGGGCAGTCTAGCACGAGAGCAACACCTTAGACCATTCTGGCACTGAAGTGGGAAGGAAAGATTTAGTTTAAGTCTTATTTCATTTGAATTCTCATATGATATGAAATAAAAAATATATATATTTGGGAGAGACACTCAGGATATTGAATTGAATCAAGTACCTCTAGATCGGTAAGTGAGGAGATATTTCTGGTTACTCATCTAGGTCAGTGATGGTGAACCTTATTGAAAGAATGTGCTCAAATTATTAATATATTTTGAAGTTATTCTTCCATGTATCTGTTAGAATTATGATCAACAAAATGGCATATTAAACTCCTTTATCAACAAAATTAATCATAGTTAATATAATAAAAATATCATACGCCTAAAAATAATAATAATAATTAATTTTTGCTAAAATAAAAAACATTGTAGAGCAAAAGAGTAATTCTTACATTAGTGGTTCCTAACCACTCATCTAGGATATCCACATCAAAACATTTAAAACATTCTTGAGAGACCTATTTTCTCTTTTTCTCTGACAAATTAAACCTGTAATTCTTAGCTATGACAATCATATACGTTTTATGCACTAACATAATATAATAAAGGTTTAATAATCTCACTAGCCTGGGCCCATGATATGAAGCATTGGCCTCTCCTAAAATAATGGATTTCTACGAATACAAAAATAAGTTATTATTTGTGAATCAAGAAATTTAAAAATACATTATTTTAGTTCACAGAAAATTTTTACAGTTCGGGTAATACGCAGACATAATAATTACGCCAATGTTTTAGAGATTACGAGGTTAGGATTTATAGTGACGGGATAGTGAATACCAACTTGGTAAAAACAACACCCGGTAGGAATTCTCATATTTCCCCATTATCGCCAGACTAGTCCACTGCAACGAGGCGGGTACATAAAGACTATAATTGAATAGGGATGAGAAAGGTACAGCTGTTTAGGAAATGTACTCACTGTAGAGTGAGTGGAACAAATACTTTCAATAAACACCACTGAGATTTTAACCCCTCTCTCTCCTTCACTAACAATCCAGTATAGCTCATGAGGGACGCGATAGAGACCATGCAACCACTGATGTGGGGTGAACAATATTTTTTTTTTTATAAATACAAACTAAGTATCTAACAGTTTTAAGAGAGTATATCTTATTGATTCATCTGTTAATTTGTAGCCCTAACATGTCCATCAGATCAAGCATCCCTCTCTAAACGCCTTCGACAATCGATAACCTAAATTAATTACCGACCTCACACTTAACACGCACCAATCACGTCGACCATTCGCTAGCTACCGCCAATACAGGAAGTTCTGTTAATCGCTAGAAGGGAGAGGTGGTTGAATGGGTGGCGTGAAGAGAGAGAGATAGAGAAGGGTGTGTGGGNCTTATTGTCGGGAGATGTGTGAATCTCCCACAGCTATACCCTCACCCCTACCTCTCACCCTCCGCATTCATGTCAGTGAATCATAGCATTAATTGTGATTCATTAGCGGTGCTTGTGTCATTGTGTTCTCTCCCAAACGATCGGCTCGATATTGATAAAGAAGGATGGAAAGTGGGTTGAGAATAGGCAGGGTGGTTCAACCAGAGTGAACCGTTGTGTATTCTGTCGTTATATATCTCGATAGCTAATATAGTGCTCTGTCCCGGGGTTTCCTGTTTGGTGTCTGGGTATGAGATACCACTTTTGCGTGACGGTATCGATGTATGTCCTCAGCTCCCTTCCGTATACGTATATATATGGGTCAAATTGAACGACGCACGCAACTCGACCGAAATAGGACTAAAACACTATAGTGTATGAATTTGTTTCGAAGAGAGATCCAAGGTCAGGTTACTTGGACACCTTAACCGCCTGTTATTTTGCATGCTGTTAGATTTATTTCAAATATCGCGGCTGCCAGGGCGTCCCACTTGATATCTTACTTGTTGTATTTTTGTTATTCTATAGATCTAGACAATGGGTGACCTGGTGGTCTAGTGGTAAGGTGTCAGACTTCTGTGCTGGGGTGCAGGGCTCAATCCTCGGTCCCAGCACAGATTTATCTGATTGCCAAACCCTTCCTTCACCTCTGACAATACGTGTTTTAATCCCAGCTTGTGAACGTGGGGAATGCCAGGCCTCCGCCGTGTTTCGGATTTCACGTTAAACTATTATAGTTCCTCCATTAAATCTCACAATCACCCTACCATTAAACATTAGCGTAAGCGTGTAAAACCGAACGGGTAGTAAGATGTGGTGCTAATATTATTATTAATAATAATGTGTATCTAGAGAGTTATCTAATTTCATCAATATCAAATTTTGATTATACACACACCCGCCTCGGCGGCGTAGTTGGCTAAAGCGCTTGTCGTGTTGAGCTCAACCGCTGAGGACGGGGAGATCGAGGTTCGAATCTCGGTTGGGTGAACTAGGGGTGGTTTTTCCTAAATGGTTTTCCACTCTACCTCCACGCAAATGCGAGTTCCCTTCCTCTAATTCAACCTTCCCAATTCCCAATCCATTAGAGTTATTATTATTATTATTATTATTATTATTATTATTAGCACCGCGTCTTACTACCCGTTCGGGTGATACGCACTTACGCTAATGTGTAATGGTAGGGTGATTGTGAGATGAAATGGAGGACCTACAGTTTAACGTGGTATCCGAACCACGGGGGAGGCCTGGCATTCCCCACATTCACAAGATGTCTTGTCAGAGGTGAAGGAAGGGTTTGGTAATCTGATAAATCCGTGCCGGGAATTAGATTAATGAGTACTTAAAAGCGTATAACCCGAACGGGTAGTATGACGCGCTGCTAAATATATATATTATATTATACACACACACACAAAATATTTTATTAGACACAAATTAGAAATAAGAACTTTAGCTAACCCTGTTTTTCCACTTTAGCTGGGTTTGAAGTAGATTTCCTTAGTCTATTTAGTAGATAAGATATTATTTTGTTATATATTTGGTCACCCATTGTATTCTTACGTTTTTATATAAGGCAACACAGTTTGGTAAGAATGGAGACGAGGTATTTTCCCCTCTATCCGTGACCGTGACTGTTTAGCTCTACTGGAGGGTAGGCGGCCTCACAAGCTTAAACACAATTGGGTTTTAACCAGTGGTGGCTCGTAGTTAAAATTAGTATGGGTGCTACTCCAGAAAATGTTTAGCCTTTGTTTTAAAATTGTGTAAAATGGAAAAAACATGTATAAAAAAATTTATTCAGGGACTTGATACAATCTTAACAAAAAAAAACAGATTTTTTACTAACTTTAACTTAAATTGTTACAGTTCAAGCTTGATATATTCACTTAAAAATGAAATTCATTCTTATTGTTTTAATTTGCGCAAAACATTCAATAATTTTCTCCTTGATCTCTGGATGACAATTGAGGAACTTTTTATCCATTTAAAGTACTGCAAGTGCATTTAGTCTTTCTGTTAAATAAAATATTTGAAAAAAATAAACATCACGCCAAAGCCAACACTGCGAGAGCAACAGTTCTCTCTATACCTAGCAGTCCAGCCTTCCTCCCAACCCCAATCCTATGTGCGCATGCACACAACAGTCAAACACACAGTCAAGAGCACAGTTCCATACAAAGATTTTTGGATCTTTTTCACAAACTGGGAGATGGCTACTGAAGTACTGACATTAAGTTTAAGGAATATATATTATACTACAAAAATAAAGAAAGAATTAAAGAAAAAATGATTCATTATATTAAATGTTATCTATAATATCAAGTGGAAATAGGGGAAGCTGCAGTTCCGCAGTGCCTACACACGAGCCACCACTGGTTTTAACCATGCGGTAATATTATTAGCAGTGCTGATATTAACAGTAAATCAATATAAAGTGTTTTACTTTGGATTTTACTTGTTGATATTTTTATTTTTTATTAACAGATAACGTATGGCATGATCATCAACATGTTTTAGTACCTGTTCTTCATCTAAACGCATATGCACTAATTACGCTATTGAGTTAAAGATGAAGATTGAATTTAGATTAAGTGTTCCCGCTTTTGTGTGGAGGTAGAACGGAAAACGATTTTGTACAAACCAAACTTTGGTTTGTACACCAATTTTCCTGTCATCAGCAGTCTAGTCTGTTGTGAGAGTGACATCTTAGAGCATGCAGACATCGAAGTAAATTTGGAAAATAATGTAAAATGCACAAATAACTCATATTTTTAGATTTGCCTATAGTCTAGTATGCCTGAGACCGTAGTTATGTCTAGCCAGAACAGTAGAAAGAAGAAAAATAGTATTAAAATTTCAACTTATATGTGAGTTAGGCCTGCCATACATTTGACGCATCACAGGCGCAGTAGAGGGGCAGGTGAGGCACAGGAAATTCTCTAAATCATGTGTTCTTACGGCTTACCGCTCATTTACACAGCACAAGTGCAGTATAGGAATTATTCTGACGCTCCTAGGTCTGGTTGTAGTAGTGAGAGTTTTCTTGTGCCCTCTACACCTCCATCGCGTAGTTTCATCCACAACGTGCAGTATTGCGATGGAACGTCTTATCCAGTTAGTTAGAGATAATCCAGTGTTGCACGATATAAGCAATCCAGACTACATGAGGATGAAACTGAAATATGAGCTATACTAAAAGATTGCTACCGAACTGAATTACTAGAATGGTGAAGTGTTTCTTGTCATACCCAATTGTATACTTTTTTATAGGTCAAAGTTATCGAAAAAATTAGGACTCTAATAGAAATGTGTTCTATGTATAAGCTCATCTTACTAAAATTCCATGTCAAACTACTTGAGGATTGGTTTCAATAGGCTTTGCCAAAACCTTTTCCTGTGCTATGCCTTCTTTTTGCCTCTTCTGTGACTGCCCTACGTCCAATATGCAGCGGGTATTAAATTAATATTTACACAAACGCTCCATCAGAAAAGTGTATGCTTAAATGTATTTTTTTACTTTTGAATAATACAGGAAACTCGGTAGCTTAAAGAAGTGGCCATTGTTAAATACGCTCCAATGGAAGGGGTTGGTACTAGTACTTAGATATATAAGTACGTTTTGAGATTGATATGGTTGAATTACACAACGGTTAAATGGTGACCCATGGTAGCTTAGCTGGTGGAGTGGTTGATGCTGAGAACTTCGTTTGAATTCCCACATCCAGGTGTAATTTATAGTCTGTATTAAAAAACAGCATCAGTGGTCGAGGGGTCTAAGGTATCTCTCTCACAATATATTAGAGTTCACATGCCATGGAGATCCGAGTTTGAATCCCTTTTGGGTGTATCGAAAGGGCTAGTTACTAAACAGATTTCCACTCTCTATCCGCATTAATGTGGGTAGAATTTTTCAAAATTTTACTTTCTTCACCACTTCGCCACTTGTTTTTGTATGCAAATAGCTCAAATGGGCATTAAGAAATGTCACAGTAATTATTTGTTTTTAGTGCCGGGTCTTTACTAACCGTTAGGATTATACACGTATGTAATAATTACGCTAATAATTTTAGAAATTAGGAATGTTATATTTAGAGGAGTCGTACACGAATTTGTATGGAGAGAGAGTGGGAAAACATTTTTGAAAAAAACAACAATCTCAGTACACCCGACCGGGATTATAACCTCGATCTCCTCGTTATCGGCAGTCTCGTCTAACACGAGAGTTGCGCGTTAGACCACGTGGCTTCCGAAGTGGGTCACAGTAAATAGATAATAGTGCATTCCTGTGAACGATAGTACTCACTTCCCAATTAATTTAAAGCAATTTGGTATTATAAATAGAGATAGAGTTGACAATACTAATAAAAAGGTTTAACATTTAATTTATGGTAATAAAATAGACACACTCTGTCAAAAGTGAAGGATACCAAAGAAAAGGTTTGTGGCAAGCATACATGAATGTATGTCTAGAAAATTTTAAGCTATTGAATAAGGGTTTTACATATGAAAAATTGACTACATATAACAATTATTATGAGTGTGTGAAATACACTTTTTCATTTCGAAGCGAAGTCCAATCTAGTAATATGAAACATTCCAGAAGCGAAATTGAGTTTAACACTTTTCATATTTTAATGTTCGATGTCAAATAAAAATACTATAATTTACATAACTATTTAAATCTAGGTATTATATATAATTTACAAAATCCTATATTCTAAACTCAATTAATATATTTCGTCTTAACATAATAAATTAAATAATTAATATCACAAGACGTAAAATAATTATATCAGTTTTTCACATTAATACTAATTTATGATGGAAGTAAACAGTATAAAATTAAAAAAATAAACATAAATATATGTTTTAACTTTTAATATTTTTATTTTTGGTAATCTTCGTATCCATACAAGCTGGAAAGTTCTCTCTCTCTCTTTATATATATATACATAGAAAGAGAGAGATAGGGGGAGGGGGGGGGTTGAAAACTTCAACTTCACCTTGAATATTCGTTCACATCGACTTCCATTGGAAAGTAAATTTCCAAGTAATCTACAATAATGTTTGATAAATTTTCACAAAATTTTCAATTGTTTATTCATCAAGACTTACAACCAATAAAATAAAATTCCAAAATAAATGGGTAGAATATCTTTTGACATTGGATTTTACTGTGTGCAAAACCCAATTTGAGCTGATTACGAAAATAATCATCTTTTGATAGAATGAAAGCTTTATCCATCCAACTAACTCATATATAGACATATATAAAAAATAATTGACATAGTAAAAACGAGACACGAAGGGAATGTCTGACAAGTTAGCCAACTGTGTGTTCGCAATAAACCAATAGTCTCTTCCAATTATGGTCTTCCACTCAAAGGAAAATGCGATAAAAAAAAACACAATTGAATTCCGTGTTCAGAAAACACGAATAAATAACCCAATCTAATGTTTCTGTCCCCCAGCTAACACCAATTCTTTCTTCAATTGCTAGAAGAAGAACGAAAATATAGAGAATGAGAGACGGGGGAAAAAAAAGTGAAGTTTTTAATGTATCTTTAATTGAATGGACGCTATGGATTGTTTGATTGGTTGAAGGAGTGGTAGGTGGGGGAGGTATATGTTAGCACGTGGGTTGATATATAAATATATACAATTTGTTGAGAATTCCTTTTCTCTCTTTGACAATTAATTTTTTTTAAATTAAATTCATATGTATAGAATTTCTGTCCAAATCTGGTAAGGGCAGCTATTGTCAGTTCTCTCCCCATACCTCCTCGAATATGTTGACAAATCAAAACTCTCATTGAGATTCGCGCCTTTAGTTGAGCAATCATCCTTAGGCGTCACTAATACGTTTTATTTCAATGCAACACACATCGTTAGTGAGATAACGTGAAAGTTTCTATCAATTTTGCATCTCAAAAGGAAGATATTTTTCAATTAAGCTTACTCAAGTAAAACTTCCCAAAACATATTATAGTCATTGCTTTGTTACTAGCTATACAATGATACTAACTGTAACTGTAACTGTAACTGTTCGAGCCCTGATTATGTTTACTACCGAAACTCAAGCTCATGTAGTGTAAGGTATTAAATGTGACTTTCTCTTGCTGTGTTTCACTAAGTGTATCTACCTTACCTCACTCAGTGGATTGGTGACTGTATGATTACTTAAAAAATATTTAAGTTATATTTTTAAAGTCTATTATTAACCGTGTCGTCATGGTTAGCACAACCATGTCTATCTAATTTTGAAAGAAATCTATCGAGAGGTTGTGTGTCATGGATATAGTTCACTTTTCATCGGAATGGCTTTATATGAGATAGAAAAGTTAATAGAGCTGCTCTCATGTATTCAAACGTCAAGTCATGTGATTTTATGTTTATATTTTTTGGTAGATAATATCAATAACTATAAAATAACACCAATAAACTAGTAAAGTATTATCAATATTGACTTGAAAAATTAATTGTATATTATATAACAGCCCATTATTATTATTATTTAGCACTGCGTCCTACTACCCGTTCGGGCTCTACGCTACTACGTACTAATTACGCTAATGGATCAAGAATTGGGAAGGTTGAATTAGAGGAAGTGAACCCAAATTTGCGCGGAGGGAGAGTGGAAAACCATTTAGGAAAAACCACCCCCAGTTCACCCGACCGAGATTAGAACCACGATCTCTCTGTCCTCAGCAGCCGAGCTCAACACGACTAGCACGTTAGCCAACCACGCCACCGAGGCGGGTCCCCATAATTATTAAAATTGGGCTATATGATCCAAAATTTATCCAGGATTCGTAAGGATTCTTCTAATAACAGTAAAATCCGACAGTGAAAATTTGTTCCTCGCTGTGTACTCCCCAGGCTGAAATTTAGGGTGAAATTCATTGACATCTAGGTTCCCTCTAGGGAAAAAACAACACGCCCCGCCTGGCCCGACCAGGGACGAAGGAGAGAAAGGTTGTCGTGACGGCCGATGAAGATGTTAAGTTTATTGCTTGGCTCGCCCGCTACGAGCGCTGCTTGTCACGGGCGACTTGAGACATCTTCGCACGCCGACTCGTTTATCTTACCCCCCTCTCTTCGTATAAAAAAACAAACAAAAAATAGGGGTGCTGCGAGTGTTAAAGGACCCAAGGGGAAGACACCAAGCAGATTGCAGTTCTGCTTTAAGGGAACAAATATTTATTTCTAGAAAAATCTCAAACTAACAAATTATATTATGATTTTTAAGGTCCACATAATTCACTTTTACCTTTTCATTGAGACAAAATTATTATAGTGAATATTTTCAACCTCGATATTATATTAATATTTACAATTTATGTGCCCCACAACCCAAATAGGTGAATCTTTCAAATCTCTCTGTACTCATGATATAGGTTTGTCTCTGTCTGTCCGAGAGGCTACAGCCGAAACGGCTTAATGGGGATCTATGCAAACATGCTATTTTCATGTTATATAACAATACTTTATGTTTTTTCTATTTTTTTTTATAATAACCCTAAAATTAAAGATGGGGGTGGGGGCTTAGGCCTAATCATTTTGATTGGCTTATTATTTTATAATTTCAGGAGTTTTATTTTTTTATAAGCAAAATTATATATTTGTTTTATTGGGAAAGATTTATTTTTAAAGTTAATTTAGGGTAATCATAATTTTATTCCAAATTATAACAGGCTTATGAGAAAATATTATGCAGTTGTGATGAACCATTTATTTTAAAATAGTAATTTAACACCAAATTTAATATTTAGATTATCTTAGAGGGAAGGTAGTAGTTTGAAGGAAATATCACTTTCATTGGCGTGAAGAGGGAACTGTTAAAAACAAATAAATTAAGCACAAGCTAAAAAAAATAATATCTAGAGTAACCCAGTCATCAGTAACCCAGTTTATGGATAGATAAACGTTTCTGACAGCGTAATCAGCAATGTAAGTGGATTTAATTAAAACAATGTTATCTGCATCTTGTACCTTACGCTTGTAATTAAAAAGAAATGTGCTCGCCTTTCTTACAATTATACATCGTAATATAATATGTTATATTTAGGGCCAAGAGCCCTTTCCCTTTCGCAGATATACTCTCACCTTTTCAACAATAATTCCACTACGCTACATAATACATTAAATTTAGGGTTGCGACCCATTTCCCTTTCAGATATAATCTTGCCTTTCCTACAATTATCTCACCACAAAATATAAAACGTTATATTTACGGTTAAGACCCCTTTTTCTTTATCACACATACTCTTGCCATTCCTACAATAATTGCAGTACGCAAAATAATTCAATACATTTATAGTTAAGACCCCCTTTCCTTTCTAAAATATACTCTTGCCTTTCTTACAATTCCTCTAAGAAATATATTACGTTTTAATAAAGTTAAAACCCCTTTCCCTTTCTCAAATATATTTTTATTTTCATACAATAATTGCACTACGCAATAAAATTCGCTATAATTGGGGTTAAAACTACTTTCTTTCTCTCTACTTAAGAACTCTAGGCTCGAAGCAATTTTTTACTTGACTAAGGCCAATAATATTTTGTATGTGAATTTAGATGTGTCACAGTACATTAAAGGTTTCAGATTGAAATTATTTTTTAAAAATTCTATCATCAATTTGTTTAACCGTAACAATTAGATCGTATGTCTAGTATTTATTAAAAGTATATACGCAAATAACATTTAATACGCCTTTTGATAATTGCAACTTAAGTCTTCTTCTCACCAAATATAGATAGATACTTTGATATGTGGTAAATAAAATGATTGGATCTCGTTTAGTAAAAAGTCAGATTTTGGTATGAAAAGTATAATAGTTAGTACAACCAAAATAAGAGATAAGATAATTTTTAAATAGATCCTAACAAATAAAAATATAGACGTTTAAAATAATCATATATCCTTCTTAGGTACTGTTTCTTTTTCCTATTCTGTATTTGCTCCCACTAATATATGGCTGAGGCAAGTCAATTTACTAGGCTGAAGGAATTATGTTTTTGTTATTGGAATGCTGTCGTCAAAATCGCAATTAAATCAACCAAATTAACTAGTTCTTAAGTTAATCTTACAAAATGAATAAATATCTTTCTTTTTTTTCACGCATGTATTAAGAATCCAAAAATGCTACAATATTTTTTAAATGTGTTTTGATAGTCAATAAAATGTTCTAAGTAAGAAATCATCAAAACACGTCTAGTGAAATTTCGGTATATCTAATTATTACGGTTTAACAGCTCAGCGTAATCAACGATTCGTGTCATACAGTTGACTGGTTGCAGCCCATGGTTTTATTTTTAAACGTTAATTAATTTTAAATGAGTCCCTAGTTAGCTGGGATGATTAATAATGCTTTATCATCATAGGTACATTTGTCATTACGTAAGTAAATGGTAAAAACACTATCTTCCTATATTTTAATAATAAAATAGTCATAGTTTGTATTGAACTTAAATGATACAATTTTACAAAGAACACAGTTTATAGATATTGAACGATACTATTTATGTTACTACAACTATTGATGTTAAAGTCATAATACAAGATCTATTTAATATTTAATATAAGAGTTGGGGATTTTAAAGATTATATTAGAATGAATTCAGCCACGTTATTAAAAAGATAGTATGGGGAGAACCCAGTGATAGATCACATTTGAGAAATAACCCCAGTGCATTCATTATAAAGTCTAACCTTAAGCTTAACGTCTACAGAAATCTAATAAATTTGGATCCAAGCCCCTTAAGGTCAACTCACACCTACAAAATCGAATAGAGGAATGGTATTTGGACTCACATTTCAGCGAAGAAGAAATTCGAAGCGCAGAAGTTTTAAATGCAAATAACCATACAATTAAATAAGGATTATAACTGCATCTAATAGCTCCATAGATACAATGTAACACAATTTAAATAAGATTCAAATGAATGCAGGTAAGCATTTTTTTATTTTTTCAAATATTTTATTGATTTTCTCAAATGCATTCGCTTTCATGTTAACATTTCTATAGTTTAATAATTTCACTTTTTTTCGTAAATAAGCCTGTAGCCTTAGGTTAAAGTAAATAGTTCCATAGCAGTTTCACTTTTTAAACAAAACAAAAACACCTTAAATACCTTAATATGAGCTGTCTAGTATTTTAACAGCTTCTCTCAGCGATAACACAATGATCTGCCGAATATCCTCGAAATTGTCTGAAAATACTCGATAACATGTATTTCATCTGGCGTGACTATCGAATCGAAGAATTGGTTCTTTCTTAATAATTATTTTCAATTCGATTCGTATGGGTGTGAACAGATTCATTTAAATATGTGGAATTTTTTTTCTGGCTACCGCGTTTCGATTCGATTCGCATAGGTGGGAGCATACCTTGAAATAGTTTGACAATCGATGCAAGTATGTGTTACTTTATTATTAGTTGCAACTAAAGTAATACTATTTATTAATATTTTAAATTAAATTAACGTTTTAAATATATAAAAATGTATAAAAAAACTACAAAAATTCCCCTATATATAAATAGAATAGTTTGAAGTAAAATAACTGTAAAATATTAGCTTAACAACGATCTAAACCAGGTATTTTTAATTTAAAATATAAACACTCTACCAGCTATGTTACTGATGTTTTCATTTTTAAGTTAATATAAAAGGTTTTTAATATTTATACAAATATAGACTATTCATTGGACTTTTAAAACCTAAAAAAGAGATGGATATTTCACCGTCTGGCCACGAACAACATCCAAAACAAATCATTTAATACAATTTTGAAACAAGAAGTCAAAACTGGAAGCTATAGTCCCAAAAAATACCTTAAATCTCAGGGACTCCCCGCCAACCAAGACCACATCACAACAACCCTATATGTCACGAAACCCTTACTCCTCCCTTACCCGACACTAGGCCTAACTCTCTAAAACCCAGTACTGAGAATCCTCCACGACCCAAACCCATAAACTTGCAGCCGATCCCCGACACTACTTCCACCACATACCGCACAACTGAGGTTAATTAATATGAGTCTCCCTCTCTTCAACTTGCGCAACTTTGTAGGTTGGGGGAGAGTTGGGGGGGGGG